>JANBPU010000427.1:0-11709 GCA_027575805.1 Mycoemilia scoparia | reverse complement strand
AATAAGGTATGTTTGTAGTCTGTATTTGGTATTTCCTGAAATTCTACTATATAGAGTGGGAACTAAAGGGAAGAAAAAAACTATTGTTTATTTACTTTTTTCATTTTCTTTGTTTACTTTACCCATAAGTGATTGCATACATTATATTTTATAGTGCCTACTATTCACTATTATTGAAATAAATACAACTAAACACACTAGTCATTTATATATTATACTTATATATATATATATATATATATAACTCCTACATAAATGCGTCTAATTACAACATATGGAAAACGTGGGAGGTCAAGGGTAATTGCACAAAATAGCAACTGCAATAACAACATATTTAATAAGTCCCAAGACCATAGACGGGATTTACTATTTGGGAGCAATTCAGTTGAAAATTCAGGACCCAAAAGGACTACAACAACGCCCTTAATTGATAGCTCTGATAGTTCTGATATTAGCTCATTGAGTTCGATTGATAGTGATACCAACAGCAGCGATTCTGAATCATACAAGAAATCTACCATAAAAAGTATACAAAAGCCTGCAGTTACTAAAGATGACCCTGAAACAATAATAGTACCACCAAATGTAACAGCTCGGAGAAGAAAACCATCATCGAGAATTAAAAAATCGCTACCAGACAAGCCAATAGTAGTGCCAAAAACAGAATCTACTAAAACCAGAAAAAGTAGCGATCCCAAGAAAGAACCACTCATAACAAAGAGGTTGCCAGCTAGTAGAAAGCCAAGAAGTAGATCAGTTAGAAAGAATGATGATGACAAGCTACTCAAATCTGCTGGAACTAAGGAGCAAAGTCCTAGAAAAGATAATGATAATGGTGATAAAAAAGAAGAGCCTGTGTGTATTACAGAAAACAATAAATTTCCCGAATATGAGCAAGCCCTTGAACCCACTGATCCAGTACCAGAATCCAAAGATGAATCATCACCAGTTCGAGACAACCAAAGCACTACCATGTATGATATTGCTAAGAAAACAAGCCCTGCAAACTCTAATAAAGATGCAGACCCAATTGAGCCAGTAGACGATATTGTCATTATGGCTGATTCGGAGCAAGCCTTTGTTTCTATTATGCAAGAAACTCATGAAGAAATAGATCTGCATGAGATACCAGAAAATGAGGACCTGCCTGCTGATAATTCGAGCAATATGGATCAGAGTCAAGCACTGACTGAACCTACTAGTGCAGACGAAGAAATGGTGCAGGAAAACCGCCAAAAGCGAGAGATTGTCCATGATTTGCCTGATATTGACAAACTTCGAATATCAACTTCTAACCCAAAAACATCCCCTTCTCATCCTAAAGTCTGCGATTCTGCTATTGATGTCTGTGAAGCACTGGCTGTCGATCAGAATCCTCAAAATACCACAGAAATTCAGGAAGCGCAAACCTCCGAGCCCACAGTTGAATCGCCACCCTCATCATCAGATTTACAATCCAACCCAACTGAGGAAAGACGTAGTATAAATCCCCTGCCTGATAATTTGCAGGCTATATCCACAAAGAATACTACTACTGCACCAACTACAACAACACCAGCAGTAGCACGATCAATCGCCCCAAGACGAAGAAGAGCAGCAGGAATAAACCCTGCTGCTCCGGGATCCAAAGTTCCCGTTGAATTGGAACAACTGGGATTGTCCTTGCAAAATAGAATTATTGGCAAACAAAGTGGATTACTGGCATCACCTGCACCAACACTGCAGTCCAAAGTTATAAACACTACTACAGACATGGCACAAAATGAAAATGAAAATTTGGATACAAAATCTATGGAGCTGCCACATAGAACGCAAGAAAACCAAGACGTTGAGAAACCAACTTCTGTACCACAGCAACAATTGTCATTACCATCGGCAGTTGCTACTATAAAGGAAAGAGCCGCTATAAGCACAGAAACGAAACCAATATCAGAATCAACAGCAGCAGCAACAGTCAAGAAGATAAGTTTGCAAAAGTCTAAAGAGACAATCAAACCAGAGCCACAAACAACTGAAACCTCAAACTCAGGGCAACCCAAGGATCATCAATCCAACTCACTAGAAGACATTGAAAAGGACCAGCAACCCTCATCTGAACCTACACCTACAAAGTTTGACACATACATCCCCTACTTACCAGCCAGACAAAACGTTCAACAAACTCACCTACTTTCAGCCTGTGGACAAACCGAACCAATAGATTGGGAAAAAGGTGGGCTGCGATCAATCGGCCTGATCACATCCGACAGCACTTCCGATGACGATGTGAATCAAGGATTGGTAACTAAAATCGGTGAAGCAACTTACTCTGAAGTGTTTTTGGCCAATTTTGATTTGACCACAATTCCGACCTTTGAACGGACAGTTCGACCCACAACAAAAACATCCAGTAGCAGCAATGGTGGTGGTGGTAGTGGTAGTATTGATAATGAGGAGGTCGTACCTGTCGCAGTTAAAATATTGCCATTTGGGAATCGTTCAAAACCGCAGCCGACTTCTAACTCTGGAGATGACGGGGGAGTGGTTGAGAAGAATGTTATTCCTCAAACTACGCTCAGGGATTTATACCAAGAGATTGGCGCTACATTGTCATTAAGTCAGTTATCTGATCGTGAACGAATAATGGTTGATCTTGTAAGAAACCAAACCTCAGGTTCAGGTTCAGCTGGTATCTCTCAACAACAACAACAACAACAGCTAACACTGGGGGCAAATTTTGTTAAAGCCTACCGAATCTGTATCTGCAAAGGCAAACTCCCCTCGCCTCTGCTAAAATCCTGGGACAAATGGAAACACGCGAACCCCAAACTATGTGAAAATGCACGACCAGACTATTACCAATCCCACCAGCTATTTGCTGTCTTCATTCTTGAATATGCTGGCGAGACACTCGAACTCACTCGGGCCATAAAAAACTGGAAAGCTGCACAAAGTATTGTTCGGCAGCTGACCTTATCCTTGGCAATTGCTGAGCAGACTTGTCAGTTCGAACATCGGGATTTGCATTGGGGGAATATACTAGTGACTAGGTGTGATCCCAAGCTGATGTTTGTGTATAGAGCTCCAACTATGGTGGGCGATAGGTCGTCGATTTTGGCCATTCCTAGCTATGGCGTTAGATGTACGGTCATTGATTATACGCTGTCGAGGTTACATGTTTCTAATTATGAGGATTGTGGTCTAGAGAATGGTGGTGGTGGTGGTGGTGATGCCAATGGAATCAAGGTTCGAAATCCTAAAGAGCTGCTATTATTACATAATAACCAGCATAATAGGGACAATCATGATAAATCGCTGGAAGATGGATTCAATAATGTATTTTATGTAAATTTACGTGACGAAGATTTATTTACTGGATCTGGTGATTATCAATTCGAAGTTTATCGTCAGATGCGGAAAATTGTTGGACACACTGCCACTAAAAGTAATACTAATTCTTGTTGGGTTAAATTTTGTCCAGAAACTAATGCAAAGGTAACTAGTTAATTACATTATTAGCTCATTTATTTCTCCCTATATATATATATTCTAACACAACATTCACAAATTTTTTTATTTTTATAGTGGTTGTATTATGTATTAGACAAGATGTTGACTCAAAAATCTAAAAAGATACCTATCCAACTATTTACTCAAACTCAAAAGAAGCTGCTTCTACAACAACAACTCCCCTCATCATCATCATCATCATCATCATCGTCTTCGACACAAAAATTATCAGATCTAGAAAAAAGTTGTCCAAAAACTACATATTTCATTTCTGATTGTAAAAATTCATTCTTTTCTGCTGATTCAGCAACTGCATTACTTTGGAACCCATTGCTTGGTCTTCCTGGTTATGGTCGCTAAATAACATCTTAACACATATGATTTCTCTCTTTCCCTTTCATAGATTAATCCTCACAATTATTTTGGTCTACTTCATTATTATACTTTAAAACATTTCTGTCTTTTTCCTCCCTCCATACACACGCACACAGATAATCTCCATGCATTTATTCCTTAATCTATATTCAATTCTTGTGTTCAATAAAAAGTGAATAATAAATAACCATTATAAACTCTAAAAATAAAGGGTCTGAAAATGTTGAATATTCACAACATAAGCACTATAATGAATATTTTCTATGTTCTTGTACAATAATAATAATAATAATAATAATAATAATAATAGTTTCCCAGTCTTCAATAAAATGCACTTAAAGATCTTTATAGTATAGGGGCATTACAAAACCTCTCTCCCTCCAAAAAAAACAAGTTATCAGTACAACAATAGAGAGTTTTCTATTATCATGTATTTTGATATTGATATGGTTAGAGATTCCATACACAGTCTTTATCAAAAATGAATGGACTGTGAGGAATTGTATGTAAAATTTGGTAATATGATTGGACTAAAATCTGATGCAGAACTTATTTCTATATAACATACATTTGATTCCAAACGAGATCTCATCATATAAATACAATTAATAAACAAAAATGAAAAATATCTGGGGGGGTAAAAAAAATAAAGTTGGTATAATAATAAATATATAAAGGGGAAAGAAAATCAAAAACCAATAATTATATATGAATGAGAGCATATAAAAAGATTGATTGATAGATTGATTGATAGATAGAAGGAAGGAAGGAAGACCAGGAATTAGAAAAAAATATTCCAACCAATCAATTAACTAACAAACAATCTTTCCTTACTTAATCTCACCATAACTACCATTAGTGGTATTGTTATGTTCTTTAAGAAACCTCGGATACACATTAAGATACAACAGATTCAAAATCTCCGAGCACGCCGAATCCAACATATTCCAATCCGCAATGCCAGACTCTAAACATTGTTTGGGATATTTAATAGACCCGAATGTGATGTTTACGGCAAAATTCGAGTCGGGCAGAATATAGTTTGAGATGAATTTGAACATTAGTTTGGCGATTGAAGGTGGGACTTTGTAGGTTTGGGATATACTGGTTGTGGTGATGGTTGTGGTTGTGGTGTTGTGGTTATCAAGAATAGTTACAAGTGTTTTAAGAAACCCGATATGGATTGGAGTGGTTTTAGGATGATAGTTGTAACCTAATGTTAAAATATGATCATGACTATTGTTGTTGTTGTTGTTATTGCTACGGTTGGAGATTTTAGCAGTGGAGATGATGGTTTTGGTGGTTGGGTTATGGTTAAATATTGAAGTGGGATTTAATGAGACCATTGATTTTGATGAATAATATGATGTGCTGAGTTGGTCTGTTCTTTGTTGGGAAGGAGTATTGTTACTACTACTTGGGTTGATATTGAGGGTTTTGTCTTTGCCAGACCATGATTCTTTTGACATTCCAAGACTGCCACTGCCACCAGATGGTGATGGCTCGCTTATTATGGAAGCATTGCTAAGTTCTTGATAATATCTGGGCAACAATGCAGATGAAGGATAATGTAGATGATGTTTCTGTGAATCGGTGGGCTGGGGATGGGATTTTTTGGAAATAGAAAATATTCGATGTCTTGAAATCTTTCTAAATAGACTGTTATTGGTGGTGGTGGTGGTAGTGGAATTTGCTCGAGAAGATGCTGTTGCTAAGGATAAAGTAGAAGCGGCGGTGGTATTTGCTCTATTTCGTTTTTCAAGATTTCCACTTTTATTACTGATAAAGGAGGTTGATGATCCATTGATGTTGTTGTTGAAATGAATAGAAGCTAGGGATAAGGATCCAATGTTTTGGGTAGAAGCTGTTGCTGTTGTTGGGGAATCGGGTTTATCGAAATTATTGTAGAATGCAGTTTTCAAGCAATTGGTTGTTGATCTTGTGGGTCTCAATGTGTTTTGACGGTGCGTTGTGGATTTGGATGAAGGTGAATAACAAAGTTCTGCTGATGGTGCTACAGATTGTGACTGGGAACTATGTTTGTCTCGTTTTGGCAAGGCTTCCAGGCCCTTTTCTTCGACCAGCTTGATCAACTCGGACTTGATGTACTGATAATCGTCCACAAAAGTGGTTAGTTCCGAACAATAACTCTTGGTGGCAAATGATTTGAATTCAGTGTATTGGACTGGGTCTTGGAGTAGGCTATAAAACACTTCACGATGCTGCTGCTGCTGATTTGTGTTTGTGGTGGTAAGTTTTCGTGAAGAATGATTGGAAATTGTTGATGAGAATGAAGAACGACGATGACTTTCATTATCCGAATAGTCAATACTAACTACCTGACTACTCCTGTTGCTATCGATGTGGATGTCGATAATTTCTTCGGTAGAACTGCTACTGGGCAGATACGAGTCCAACGATGCCATGGAGTCAGAAAAGGATGTGGTAGATAAAGCTCGTTGCTGTTTTTGTTGACAATTATCACTGTCCATATCATTATTGTTATCCTGGTCGTGGCTATCATTGGCTTGAGCAGCAGTAGTCTTGGTAACAACAGCCGTGTTTGTGGCTGAAGGAATAAGAGCAGAGACTGAAGAATTGCTATCTCTGTTGCACGAAGAAACATTGCTAGGCTTATTAGCACTGCCAAATATCTTGAATGCACAGCTATCTATCCTGCTACTTTGCGTATATTTATTATTCTTGTGTTTTGTGTTGCTGCTAGTAGTAGTCGCAGTATCTGTCGAGGTGGCGGTAGTACTATTGAGCACAGTCTTTTCATCTTGATCTTTCTCTCTTTCTGTAACATCACGGTCAAGAGATTTGGAAAGATTGCTCAGTTCAACCGAAACTACTCCAGGACCTGCTGTCATCAGCGAACAGCAGTTGCTTTGGCGCCCTGGTCTTGATTTGAGTATCGATATGCTGCTGCTGTTGTTGTTGAAGAAGAAGAAGCTGAAGAGAATAAGACCATGAGAGACAGGCATAACCAAAAAGAACCAAAACAGAGGCGATATCCGGGTGGATGTAACCAGACTTGGAGTCTGTGACCAAATGATATACAACGCCCCAGAGATAATCATTATCAAGGAACAAACCAGTGCTTCGATGCAAAAGAATTTGATCGAAGCAGTATATTCTGGGCGCTGTGATGGCTGTGGGCTTCGGGGTTTGATGTGGGCAATTATCGACGCAAGCAAAAGAATCCCAAGGCCGGCGGCAAGAAACACCACAAGAATTGGAATAAATTGCCAGCTAACATTGCCACCGCCATCGCTGTTATTGGACTGGCGAAGATGGTGGGTGGAGTAGACCATGGGATTGAGTCCGAATAATTGCGGGTTGGTGATGTGTATGACCAGCGGGCATACTATGCCACAGCCAACAATAAGAGCCAGAATTATAATTTTGTGCAGAACAAAATGGCTCGTATCATTGCAGCGGTGGTGGCCATTATTCTCGCTATTGTGGCTATTGCATGCATTGCTGTGGCTATTATGACGATGAGTGCTCGATTGTGGGGATGGGCCGGCAGTGGTGACTGTGGAGGCAACCGAGCATGGCGATAACGATGGGCCAATAGAATTTTTGAGTCTATTAGATTGATGACTATGACTATTTCTTTGAGTATAGATTTCTATGATTTCGTCTAGCCCATTGTTGTCTCGATTATTTGCAAAGGATGGTGGCAATGGTCCCGTGCTGGTGGTTGTTGAGAAACACAGAAACTCGGGATTTAGCGCCTTACTGCTCTCCTCTCCTCTATCCTCTTCTTTAAATCCTTCATTGGCAGAACAATCGGCACGGTGGTGGTAGTGGTGCATAGATTTGCTGCTTAATGGCACAATAGTATCAGCAGCGGTGGCTTTATTATTTGGACTAAATTCGGTCGCTGATATTCCTGCGGCTGTGGATTGTTGCATGGGCACAATTGAACTGGTGCTCCTCTTCTTTAATAAACTGGGCGGCATGATATCCCGTGGCCATGGTAAAAGCGAGCGTCTGCTTGTGGCACTGGCAGCGGGGTAGTTGTTGGGATTGTTGCTGTGCTGGTGGCGGACAAGGAGACGTCTGGAGATGTCGAAAAATTGGATTATGGCTCTATACCCATACCCAGCCAGCCATAGAGTTAGGCCCAAGTACATCAGCCACAGCGTCAGGAAGCAAGGAAAGAAGTGCTTGGTCGAAGAGGGTGGTGGCGGCAGCTCGGTGACTTGGAGCACAGCGCTGATCGAGACCATGATGTTTCCTAGGGCCTGTAGTGCAGATGCTGCTGTGGTGATGGTGGATTTTCTAGAAGATGGCGTTGTTGAGTGTTTTCGTAACTGTGTGTAGACTGTTGATATTATGATGGCAGTGCAGTATAGCCCCAAGGCTGTTAGTGGCGCTACAGTTCTTGCTGAAGGAACGGATGCTTGGTGAGTTTGCGAGCTATCATCATCATCATCATCATCATTTAATACTCCAGGCGATGGCTTGAGAGGTGGGATGTTGAAGGCCATCTACTAGTATAATCTTAGTTTTAAGCCTAAACTAATCTATAAGTTTATATATATATATATATACGTGTGTGTGTAGTAGTAGTAGTAGTGGTATGAAAATAATGAAAGAGAGATCAATTATATAATGGTATTTGGGAAATCCTTCTTTTTGCAAGTTTGCTAGCTTGCTGGAGTACTTGTTCAGTTAAACGTAGAAATTAGGCCATAAACAATCTTGTATATATATATATATATATATAATCTTGAGTGGTATATGAACCAAAGATAATGTCGAATTGATAAACACTATCAACAAGAAATGAATTGGCTCTGTCTCTCCGAACTTTGTAGATCCTTGAAAAGCAATCTAAGAAATAATAAAAGGACAGGAAAAAGGATTAAGAAAAGAGAAAGACGAGTTCAGCTTCTTGAGGCAACACAGACAATAATAATAATAATGATAAACTGCAATTATACAACAATTGCAATTCAAGAATTTTTATCAATATAAACTACATGGCCATCACACAGCCAAAGCCGATTTAGAATGCATGTATCAAAGTAGCAAGGCAGCCTTTCTTTCGCTGGCCTGGTCGCTGTCGTCATTAACTGCCTTTAATAACAACTTAGAGCGCAAGTGTCCAAGTAGGCCAGTCTGGGGTTAAAGAAAAATTATGCATGGCTACGATACTCTTTGTGCCTAATGTACTACCACTGCTGCTGTGTTCATTTAATATGCTTTTTATAGCCTGATGTCCTTTGTCTAAATAAAGTCTGTTCCTTTCTATATGGCTGCCTTGGGCTCTTTGCTGTCTTTCTTTACCGGTGCGCTCTCTTTGTTCTAATGCTGGTCTCTCACTCCGGCCCTTTCTGTTGTTGTTGTTGTTGTTGTTATACTTGGACTTTGGCCATCAACAACCTCTTCTTGGCCAACCATGATGATTAAGCTTTTATTCCTCCTATGAGTGAGTATTTTTGAAGTGCCGAGTTTTACTAGTAGGCCAGCTCCAGCTTGGATACTGACCAAGCCTATATGGATCATAATTTTTGAAGGTGAATATTTATAGGGGGAATCACGGCCAAATGGATGACTATATAGCCCTTCAAACATTATTCCCCATATGGAAAGTTCTCTACCAAAAGGGAACAAGCAGGCACCATCACACATTCCCTCAAAATCAGCACATAGCCCATATGCTTTGACTGAAGCCTGGTGGATAATTGGCTACTAACCAGGGCGCTATTCTGGTACACCTTTAAAGGAGATTCTAACATATATCCTCCCTAGGAGTAATAAACAGCTTAATCATCGGCATCAATCTGTTTCCTTTTGATGGAGAACTTGCCAAATGTGTGATGATTAAGCTTTTTATTACTCCTAAAGAGGAAGCTGAATGCCACATACACTAAAATTTGTAGAACTTGCCAAATGAGTGACTGTCCCTTCAAAAATAATCGCCCATACTATAAAAACTAACAGCCATTACGATTAGAAAAGGTCCTCTTCTTTGTCTACCATCATAGACTATCTTCTAATTTAGATCCATTATATTTTTGTCAGAGCCTGTTTGCCCTATCGACTCTACTGCTACAGACAATCAATCATTGGAATAGTGACCCTTATGATGTCTATTTTGTTCTCTGCTATTGAGTGCCCAAGCCTTTTTACCTCCTCTGCCCTTCAATTTGTCAATAATTCACTCTGTGGCACCCTGATGCGTATGTTCTAATTTTAGAAGTGATCAATATGTAATGTATTTATATTTTCGTGAAACCATAGGGAAGGGGTGTTCTTGTTTACGCAAAAATCCCTTTATAAATAAAAAATGATTAAAACCAAAAATACTTGACGCTTTATTATAGTTAATTGTGCTTCAAAAATCAAAGAAGCATTTGTAGACGGGGACGATAATTCGTTCTTTTTAAAAGATGGGTATTATACTCGGGAGGTTGGGGTGGATACTATAACAATACTTGTTGGATCTAATAACAGTCCGCAATGCTGCTGCCATATGTTCCAACCAGCTCTAACTGGTCCAGCCTGTTGTTGTTTGTTTATTCTGGTGGTGGCTCAATAAAGTTGGTCTGAAGCTCCTGGCGGCGTGCAATGCGACGATGTCTGATCCAGAGTATCATTGCTATGATGTATACAAGCGCTCCAAGGCCAACACCAAGTCCAATCCACAAACTCTTGTTCTTTGAGTATGGCTGACCAAGACCACCGGGCCCTGTAGGATTCTCCTGTCTAGAGTCTGCCAAATTGCTGTACATGTAAATCCATTGGGATTCAAGAATATTCAGCAATGGACTATCATCCATATTGAATGACTTTCCTTTACCAACACTCCTCATCTTCTGCTGGAGATTATACTGGTCTTTTTGCGGATCGTCCACTGATGAATCCTGGTCAATCGACAAGTCTGCAAATGTGATGGTGTCGAGTAGGCCGGGATTTACAGTACCATACCTTTGAAGCGTTGAGAGTCTATATTGCGGTCCGCTGCCAGGTGGGCTACCAAATTGTGTGGAGAATCTATAGTGGATATTATGAACCTGAATACGCGTCGCGTTTTTTATGTCAAACGTTTTTGATATAATATTGGGAAGATCAACATATAAGTTATCTGCATAGCTTCGGTCTCCGGTATTGATGGCGTTATAGAGATCCTGGTAGTCTTGGTAAATCATCAGCTCAAACTTGACACATGTTGCATCATTCTGGCATTGTGTGTAGCCACTATTAAGGTAGAATGGCGATTTGTTGGGGTCACTCTTGTCCTCTCCTGGAGTTGGGGATGCCGATGGTGATTCTGTTTGAGTTGATGTGGGGGTGATATCTGAATCAAGTGAGTTATCACTAATACTGTCAGTAGTGCTATCGGGTGAATCAGATGATTGAGAAGATGGTGTGGGGTAAGAGTCTGACTCCGATGCTGTCGGGCTTGATTCACTGTCAGAGCGAGTAGGCGATGACTCTGATTCCGATGCTGTCGGACTTGATTCACTGTCAGAGCGAGTAGGCGATGACTCTGACTCCGATGCTGTCGGGCTTGATTCACTGTCAGAGCGAGTAGGCGATGACTCTGATTCCGATGCTGTCGGTGTAGAATCAGAGGATTCTGTCGGTGTAGAATCAGAGGACTCTGTCGGTGTAGAATCAGAGGACTCTGTCGGTGTAGAACCAGAGGATTCTGTCGGTGTAGAACCAGAGGATTCTGTCGGTGTAGAATCAGAGGATTCTGTCGGTGTAGAATCAGAGGATTCTGTCGGTGTAGAATCAGAGGATTCTGTCGGTGTAGAACCAGAGGATTCTGTCGGTGTAGAACTAGAGGATTCTGTCGATGTAGAATCAGAGGACCCTGTC
>JANBPU010000426.1:10000-11714 GCA_027575805.1 Mycoemilia scoparia | reverse complement strand
GTTATAACACCCCGTTAACTACTCCTATTATACCACCGATACTGCCCCAGCACTACTTGGAACACACCCTATACACCCCCTTTGGCCCGTTAAATAACGGTACCCTTCCGATAAAAGTCACCCTTAACCCCCCTACTACCGTTAATATTCACCGTTATACACCCCCGTTACACCTCCTGTTAGGCCTCCCACACTCCCACACATACTCCCACAGTACTCACTGTACATCGGACCTTCACCGTTGATCGGGTCCGTCCGGTCCCCTCCACCGTTATTTGCTTCCGTCAGACAACGGCACCCCTATCCCCTAGACACCACGACTGACCTACCGATAAATTGGTTCCTTAAGAATTACCGTTATGATACACGACCCAAAAGTGTGTCTCAAAAACGACCTTAATGGACGCTTTCAAAGCAGTTCTATAGTAAACAGCACCCGTAGAATCGATTCAAAGGGTTAATTGGGGTCGTTTCATATGCTGGTTATTGAGATACAGCTATGCCGTTATGACCAAGTGTCGAAAAATTTCAAACTGCTCCAATCAAAAAACCAACTATACCATCGTGTTCAGCATGTCCTAAAACCCCTGTACAAACGTTAAAACATACTGCTTACTATGCTATTCATCGAGCAACAAGCCTGCCGAGTATGGGGTAGGCGCACATATAGCAATCAAAATCACCCGCCATGCCCCGCCGGGGTCAAATCTGAGAAAATTTTGGCTGGGCCCAGACTGCACCTCCCATACTAACAGTATATAAGTACAATATAGTGACAGTATTTACCCGTCATGCCAAGCAGCCCTAGGGTTTACATACCCCCGTAGAATACTTGAGGAGGGGGTGAAAGGAAGTGGAAGTTGAGATGAACTCTAAGGGAACTCAACGGGACACAGCAACGGAAGTGGTCAGACACTGTGGGCAACCACGGTAGACGGTCGTTGAAGTTGTGATGCTTGAGGTATCGGGGGCTTGCCCTTGGTGTTGACGGTGTCAGTGGACTGTAGGTGAACATTGAGGGATATTTTGACGGAGACTGACTGGAAACCTAGGACCAGGGTATGTGCACCTAAGCTTGGTCCTGAAACTCCTAAGTGAGTGCCGTTAACTGTGACGGGGACACCTGGCCGTTAGGCTGTGTTCTTTGAACGGGGCGTGGTACTTGCGTGAGTGTTGGGCGCGCGGAGACGAACTTCATGACGGAGATGCGTAAGTGTTTCTGTTGTGGAGGGAGGATGATCCCCCCATCAACACCGATAACATACCCAACCCTTACCATCATACTCTGAAGGTATCTGCTCGGCTCGTGAGGCTGGGACTCTGGCGTCTTTGCGATGTTAGGTTCTTTTCTCGCACCGAATAATGCAGAAACATACAAAACTCCCTGTCTTTGAGGTAAACCATCTCAGTGTTCAGGGTCGGTTAGGTTTGTGTGTATTGCTACCCTATGGGTAAAGATACATTAAACACATCCAATAGCCGTATGGTGTACTAGTGGAGTGGTGTGTGACGGTCTTGTACCGTTGCTGATCTGCTCTTCCTGGGGACCATTCCAAGGGCGCACTTGCCTAGACTTGTGGGGAGAACGATGTGATTCATGACCGCTAGTAGCTAAATGACGATGTGATGACACTTTTGTGTTGTTGATATGTTGTTGGCCAACGGGTGATTGATGAGCAACTCTCTTTTAAACCACCACGTCTGTCATGGTTAG
>JANBPU010000425.1:0-11728 GCA_027575805.1 Mycoemilia scoparia | reverse complement strand
TTTGTAAAAATGCCCAGCAGGCATATTCGATTCAATGTTTGCAATAGAGAGATCTGCTTGTTAATGAATACGTATATATGCGAAAGATAACATTCTTGAAAAGTTTATATAGATAGATGGTTAAAATTGATATGGTCAGATCCTACAGGTCATATATGAGGGTACAATTTAGCTCTCTTTTGGTGTAAAACCCACCATTTCTACCACAGGATTCAAATCCTAAGCTTTTAAATCACATGTGCGAAAACCATAATCAATCCTATTTTTAACGCTGATTAGATCTGGAATTTTTCTTACCATCAAAAAGATTAACATAGCCCTCCACACTTCACTGTCTATGATGATATCGAATCATAATACTAAGAAACCTTAGAAAAAGACCTTGTTGCTGTTATCAAAAGCTAACCAAAACAGAACAAATTCAAGGCTTTTTATTTCTCACCTAGTCCTTCTTGCTTTATATATATATACAATATCTCTCTCGCAGATTTATAAAAATTCGATAAATCTGTTTAAACATAATTTCTCTTACTGGTTGGAAATCTAACGGCGAAAAATGCTGAGAAATCTATCACGTTTGCCAGCAGTTCCTAGCAGAACTCAGGCCACCCCACTAATTAATAATCGGCGTAGTATTCCAATTTCAGCAATGACCACAATTCCAAAATGCCGAAACTACGCAACACAAAAATACAGAATGGACAGAGAGGGTTATACCGACCCTATTGATTGGAAAAGTTTAGAAAGGCAAAAAGATATTATAAAGCCTGATTTACCAGCATATCTTGATATATTGCCTCGCCAACGTCCAGATACTGCCTCATACTTTACCGGAAAGGCTAAACTTACTGATCTGTACGTGGCTTTGGACCGTATGATCAGGAGATATGAAAGATGTATTGTTCCATCCAAAAATAATAACCAAACTTCAAATGACGCTGCTGCTGCTGTTGATTCGGCCCCAAAAAAGCCAAAAAATAGTTCATGGTTTGGTTATGGCGCGGTCAAGATGATGATTAGCGAGAACATCACGGAAGTTGAATACCAAGCATTGATCGAAAAGCTCGAGCTATGCAGAAAAATTAAACCACCAACTATGGCTGATCAGGAAGAAATCAACTGGTATTTGGATCAGTTCCGGTCGGGTAATGCACATGCTCGTTTGGTTGAATCTATCGAAGAAGCGGAGAATCCCGAAGAGGCAAGGAAAAAGAAAGCTCAACATGCTGGTGATAAAACAGAACCTAAAAAGAAAAGGAATCCAAGAAGAGGGTTTAAGGATGACCTTGGCAGATACTTTGCTGTTGGACACCGGAAAGAATCGTCGGCACAGGTATGGATGGTTCCTGTTCCCGGATTCGAAGCTAAGCCAAAAGAAACAACCAGAGCTTCAAGCAGCAATTCTGATTCTGCCGCAAGTGAAGATGTAGCCGCTGGAGCTGAAGAAAAGGAGGCTGTCAGCGAAGCACACGTACAACCAGAGGAAGAGATGGCTACCATAGTCGATGAGCCATCATCAATCATTGGTGAAGTCATGGTCAACAGCAAGCCGCTTGGCGAGTACTTTGTCAGAGCCTATGACCGTGAGTCTACCTTGTTCCCATTGACATTGACCGAGCAGTTGGGTAACTACCGCGTATGGGCTACAGTCCGTGGCGGTGGACCTACCGGTCAGTGCGAAGCAGTTGCTTTGGCCATCAGCCGTGCACTTTCTGTCGCCGATCCGTCAACCATGGAAACATTAAGGCGCTCTGGATGTTTAACTCGTGATCCACGTACTGTTGAGCGCAAAAAGACTGGTCAGCCAAAGGCTCGCAAACGGTACACTTGGGTCAAGCGTTAAAGACAACAAAAACAAGGGGATATACTGTCATTTGCCTGTCTGTATACAGCCTGCTCTTTGCCCCTTTTTTCTTTTATATATTTTGCGTGTTTTATGAAATATAAGACTGGCGAGAAATCATGATATGTAACAGCAGTACTGCGACTCTCTGAAATAGTATGCCCAAAGAAAAATAGGGGTTGTATTTATTTAAATTTTATAGAATTTCATTAGTGATCAAATGGCGAGATTTAACTTGAGATCAATTGTGAAATAGGCAGAAATATGGTTCTCATCAGATTTTGGTTCAATCACTAGCCATTTCATATGCAATTCCTGGGGGACCTGTTTTGCCTAAGGCCTTGTGAAATATGGCCGTATTCATAATATTGAGGCTTGTATACCATGAATACAACAAATAGTGCGAAACGATGAAATAAACCTTTCAACAATAGATGCTAGTTTAAATTCCGAAATAGAGGCTTGCTGTTATTATGTGGTTCCAAAAATAGGTCTATATTGTCTCTGGTTCTTACAAGATTCCATATTTTGGTTTTTGTTGCTGTTATTGTCGTTGTTATAGTGAATGAGTGGTTAAAACAGATGAAAGTTCAAGTATAATCGGATTCTTCTAATACGGGAGTCAGTCACAGTCAGACGATATGAGAATGGATCTTTGTACCAAGAATATAAAATAAATATAGTTATTATCATAATACCAGTGCATATTGCAGTGGCTTAGAATAGAAACCTGTGGTTAATATGCGTATACATACTTTGTAGCGTTGGTAGAATTTTCGTGATGAAGTAATAAGAGGGTATGAATAGGGCCCAATGATAATTAAATTATTTATATGCACTACCTAGCATTCATTAGATATTAACTCTACTTGAATAAAATATTGCAAATACTATATCGCTACAATTTTGTTTATATAGAAATAATGATTACTATTATTATTGTTTTTTTTTGAAGAACTAAATTAATACTATCAAGGATAATATAGGCTGGTCAGTAAGTATGCAAGTTGAAACTACTGGCCTACTAGTAAAAATTAGTAGCCTTTCAAAAATAATCATCCCAATAGGAAGATATTCTATTGAAGTGCTCTAAAATTCTAAATACAAATTCTGTCTAGCATCGGCAGTGTGTGTGTGTGTGTGTGTGTGTGCGGCTTAGACCGAAATGATATTCAACTAAAACTGAAAAATAAAAAAGTCGCCACCCAAAACAAAATATTCAAATAAAGCCACATATGAAAATAGCTACACTCAAATGCCAGAATACAAACATAAATTAAAAACAAGTTTTACACATAGGAAAAGAACTCAAGTTTGAGAAACCATGGTACAAGAATATTCCTTTGTAATCATACATACACACTAACAACAACGTCTAATTGCTCAAACCTCCTGCATCATCAAATATACTCTGGGTATTGCAAAATGAAGCCATAGCAGTATATAATAGTATTGCGATAGAGTCAGCCATGTATTTATCAACCATAGTTATTGCAATGAGATGTTATTATTAGGGGATTGTATTATTGAATGTACAAATTGTCGGAGGATATAATAATAAGGGCGATATCAAAAATGAGTAGAGAAAAACAATTAGTCGTTAGCGCAAGTTAAAAAAGTGTGGGTTTACGTGGCAGTGTGTGGCAGGAAAATCGAGATAGACATACATATATATATGGCCTAAATATAGCAATGTCAACATTGTATAAAAGCAAAATAAAAGCCGAACGAACGACAAAGAGTATTAAATATGTATGTATGTTGATATGCGGGCCTTCAAGGCATATTAACATATGATAAATCGTATTAGAGGTAGGAGGTTGTGGTTAATTATAGCGGCGAGATATTAATGGAGTTGGTTGTAGCAAGTAAATATAGAGCAGCAGCGAAGGAATGTCATCATCACTACAGGCTGACGACTGCTGTCAGCCATCAAGGCAAAATGCCTAAAAGATGCAAAAGTGAGCAGCATCTCTTTCGTTTGCATGTATCTTGTGCAGAAATGACCGATAGCAGCTCAGCAGCAGTAGAAAGATAGAATTGATGGTCAAGCATCGTCATTGTTGTGGTGGTTGATTAAGGGATTTGCAACATATGCAGGGACAGAATATCATTAACAGCGGAGAAAGAGAAGAAAATATGATCGAGGTTATAAATAGGATCTTCGTATGTATGTATTATCATCAGAACCATTCACGCAAACATGTAATCGACGGAGCACAAAAGGTCCGAGATGTTGTATGTTTGAAAGAACAGGCGGCGGGATGCTTGGGTTTTATGACGTTAGGGCGTTCTGGAGCTGCTGGGATGTAATAGGACTGGGTTTGAATGACCTCCACATACGCTTAATTTTGGCCTTGAGGCCCAGCTTCTGCCCGCTCATTGCTGCTAGCCGGGCGGGGTCATCAACCAGGTAATAGTCCCCGCCAGCTAGACTGCCAGGATGGTCGGGCCAGTTGAAAGTCATAGTAGAGGCCGGAGATGGGGGGAAAGATCTGGATGGCCCCTGTTGCTGTGCTGTGGTAATTACTGATGTTTGGTGGTGGCCCGAGCTTGATGACAGGGTGGTCCCAAATGTGGGCTGGGAATCTTCGCTGGGATCCTCTCTCAATGTATCGCCAGACATCCTTGGCCAGGCAATTGTGCCCTCACCGCTGTAGCTGGATGAAGATGGTGGGCTGGCATAGTCGTAGGATAGACGACCATCGGAACTGACCAGAGGGCAGCTACAAATCAGTAGTGATTGGGAGCACTGCTGGCATCTCATCATTTTTGTATAACGTATTGTGTGTGGTGCTATATAATAGAAAGGTAGTTGGCGAACTTGTAGAGCAGTAGTGTGGCAAGGTTAGGAACAACAAGTAAAGTATGTGGGTTAAGGCTTCTTGCAAGGAGTAGCGAAACAAGGATTTCGAATATAGTAGTAGGCGAAATCCGAAAGAGACCATAGGGAGCAGCACTATTTATAATGATTTTCAAGCAAACTTTGGTCTCTCTGTCTTTGACTTGGCCCAAAAAGCATAGTGAACACCCAGCCTGGGGTGGGTGGCTTAAACACCAAAACAACGACCCACATTAGCCATGTTCGTTCACTGGCAGACTCGAACGCCAGCTCTTTTTTCTAACCAAGCCATCACACCAGCAATCAGCAGCAGGCGGCACTACTATTACATGAGCCCAACTGTGTGTAAATAACATTCATTGAGCAAGAAGTGGGCTTTGCGCCCAGTGGGAAACCAGGCAGTGTAGCAATGTATGTAGCCAATCTCCAAATATATTTTCCATGGCTTTACACACTCTGAATATTGCCTTAACAAGATGGCCAGTAGCAAGTAGGCTTTGCCATCAATTTGGCGCCTATACACATGTTTGCTTTGTGAGTTTGAACAATCCGAAAAAATAAAGGGTATTTTTCATCAAGTCAGCCATTCAGCTTGGAAATGTGGGTGTAGGCTTGTTTTGGTCTCTAATGAAAAGGCCCACACTGACACGAAAAAGAAAGAGGCACTCTATAGTTATTATAGTGCCATAAAGATGTGCTGTTTAGTATAAATAATAATGGTTTATGTATATACCTCCGATTCTTTGTCTTTAATAGCCATTCTGTATATCAATATGTCTTTGTCTCCACCCAAAGCGTGGGCGTATTCCCAGTCAGCAAAGAAAATGAATATCCAGAGAACAACATTTGCGGATTTTCAACAATTCCTTTGGGCTTGTTTATTTATTATTTCAAGTGTGTGTGTGTGTGTGTGTGTGTTGGCTTCCCCACATTTTTCATTTTAGTTTGTGTCTATCTTGATGTGGTTCAGGATAGACGCACTGTCAGAAGATGCTGATAAACAAACCATGGGATGGTGTTGCTGGCCCATTCAACTCATTAACACAAGCATGCTGCTGTAGAGAAACCAGGGTGAGCCCGATTGTGATGGCTACAACCAATGTTGGGCAGACTCAGATACCATGGGATTCTTGTTCGTAAAAGTAGCTATCAGTCCGCTACAATGATACGCGAATCTGGATCTGTCCATACATACAATTACATACACATTTATGCAAGAGACTATAGCGTGTATTGCTTAGTAGTACGTATCTATCAATCATCATTAAATAAAAAGATTCAACAATTTGTATGCAGAAACCATTTGGTTTTACAGCATAGCGGAGACATTCTTTCCTATAGACTGCTTCTACGAATGGTTCGATATCTTGAGCCATCGCATGTCGTGAAATCTGAATATACATCTTGTCATTGAGAGTACAGCAATGTTTCTATGTAGGGAATGGCTTGGCGTCATTTAAAGCGCTACTGCATTCCGACACATCTCAGACCCCTCAACTAATCAATCAATAAAGTCGTGAGAGCCTACAAACATCCCTCTCTCAATGAAGGCAAGGGCCCAGACGCTTTATGTGTGGAGTATGATGATTTTGCTTTAGAACTGCAATGCCTGCATCTGAAGTTTATTAGATCTTCCTCTCTACATCTTTATTCCATCACTTGGATCCCTTTATAAGGATACGTGCCAATATGGCCACAAAGAATGGTATATGAACACGCAGATATACTTATTGAAAGCATCCAGGAGCAGTAGCATCAGCAACAACAACAACAGCAACAGCAATACGGGAAAAGTTCAAAAGCTGTGGAGAGTTTTTCCATCGATTTACACTGCCTGCCCACACTAACGGCTAAATAGATAAAAATGTATTAGTGATGGTTTCCCATGGTCCTTGTAGGCTGCCGTTGGTAGCGCTGTGTGTTACGCTGGGTTCTTTGAGACAAAGATGCAAGATCGGAGACCTATTCATCCGATATCCTGTGTTATATTGAAGGAATGGACTCATTGCTTTGATCTCTCGCCCAAAGTAGTCCAGACAGGCAGGCAGGCAGGCTAAGACCAATTTTTGTGGGCTTACAAATATACCCGCTCTCGTAGTTTTAAAAGTAAATCCCAAGGTCTCCAAAACTGTTAGCATAGTGCCGGAGAGAGAGAGAGAGATGACTTTGAATGGAGGCATTTGTGAGTGCTTAGAATATAAAACCACCTTCACATACAAAAGTCAAATCACGATTAGCTGCCCACATTCAGCGGCCAATTAAATCAAGGCGTCAACTGTTATATTCCATTGTTTTTGCAGCCACAATCAAAGCCTGAAAAGCGTGTCCTGCTAGTTCGCAACTACTACGTCACCAATACATTTTGTTGAAATAAATAATGCGATGAGCTTGGTGTATCAATTATGACACGCATAGGTTTTTGAATGTGTATACCTTTCACCTTCTTATTTCATTTTGTGTGTCTGTTTATAACAACTATTAATTCAATTCCATTAAAGACAAATTTATAACGTACACAACTATGAGTGGTTCTGTTGACAAAGAGGCTCTCCGCAAAGAATTTCAACAAACATTGCCATTAGGCGACAAGGAGGCAGAATTCTTTCTTGAAGCCAATGATTGGAATGTTGGTGTAAGTGCCATTCTCGCTCTCCTTCTTCACCACCAAAAAGAATAACAACAAAATGATAACCACAAATTTTGTATAAATGTTGTATAGGCCGCTTTAAATTTTTATTATGAAAATGAGCCAAAGTCAGAGCCATTCACCAGCGGAAGTCCAAATAATGCTATGCTTCCTCAGGATCCACCTGCCACATCTATTCCCGGTAGTGTAGGCGGAATGGATCCTGCTTTGCCCGGCGCTCCTGGTCTTTTCCCGACCTCTCGTCCTATTTCTGACAATCTTTCCAATATTTCAACTCCAAGAAGTAGTGGTGTTGGCCGGTCTACCAGAAGCAGTGCTAGAGCTGCAGCAGGTGCAGATGCATCCACAAGTAGTGGTCCTCGTCGCTCAACTAGAAATGCTAATAAACCAAAGTTTGCTACACTATCTTCTGTCAAAGACGATGATAGACAGGAATTGTATGCTGGTGGCGAAAAGAGTGGAATGGCCATTTTGCCCAATTTTGGTGAAGGCGATGACAATGGGGAAGAGGGCGGCGATGTTGGTCAATCGTTAATGGGTCAATTATTGAAACGCGCTGCAGCGTAAGTACACCTCTCCTTGTTATATATACAGATATTTAATGAGAGAGCTGGCTCCAATTGTATACCTGATCGTTAATGTTAAATTCATTATGATATTCTTCAATTGTTTGTAGTGGAGCTGCAGCTAGACAACAGCAAGAAGGCAGCGGTGATAGACCCAAGCCAAAGCGTAGAGGCGGCCGTGTTCTTGGTAGTGCTAAGGCAAAGGATAATGATGATAGTGACAGCGAGTATGTTGACGAAGGTGACAACAATGAGAGCGAAGATGAAGAGGATGAGCCCGAGGAAGTAACTCGTGCTCTTACCATCTATACCAACGGCTTTACTATTGAGGGTGTTGATAGGTTCTTTAGCACGGATGATCCCCAGAACCAGGAATATGTTCGCCGGATGCTTTCCGGGAGTGCTCCTACAGATCTATTCGGAGTAAAGCCCAATCAGAGTGTTGAGGTCGAGGTTAAATATAAGAACGAGGCATATACTGCACCAAAGACCAGAGTTCGCGGACAAGGACGTCGTCTTGGATCAGCCAATGACCCAGCACCAGCACCAGCACCAACTGCAACCATTCCAGGTAGTTTCCCCCAAGGGTCCAATGCTTCTGTTGCAGCAGCTTCTACATCTAGCCAGCCAGTTAAGGCTGCAGCGATAGAAATTGATGAATCAAAACCCAAGACCAGGCTACGGATTGTGTTTGACGACAACTCGACCCTTCAGCCTACTTTCAACACGACATCAACAGTCGGCGATGTCCGAGAATTTATTATCAACTCACAGCCAAGCTACAGTGGACGTAATGTCATTATTCGCGGTGGATTCCCATTAAAGTCATACAGCGATATGTCACAGACCCTTGAAGAGGCAGGCCTAAAGAATACCAAGATCATTGTAAAGATAGAGCCTTAATAAAGCTAGTCTAGTATAGTCTAGTCTAGTCTAGTCGCTATCTGCAGTATTTTATAGTCTTGGTCGTTGATTGCATATGGTTGTGTTTATGCTGTGTAAGGTTTCGACTCATTTTTAGCCATTTATAAAAGTTTACTAATTATATACATAAATATACATGCTTCATATACTACGCGAATAAAGCAAATATTGCAGCAACACTTTGTAATGGCTTAAGTGAATAAAAAGCTGATTTTAAGAAATAATAATGCAAAAATCTCTAGAATCGAGTTAAACATTGCAGCCATAACCCATAAACTAAGATCATTTAAATAATTCAAATGTATTCAAATTTAATATACAATTTTTATCATAGCATTTTTTCTTTGATAAGCATCAAAGCATCTCTTATAACACATATGCATAATGCCAAACCAATCACCCCCACAACAACCCCCACAACAACAACCATATGCAAGCCAAATCAATATACCAACTAACCAACGGGATCCAGATGGATACTTGAACGAAGATGTTTTAAGTGTATTCAATCGAACAAGTGGGATTGGCCTATCATCGTCCGGCTCATCTTCATGGTCATTTGTTTCAGGAAATAGCGATCAATCAACTCTATCATCCCACCATCATAATCACGAAAGCTTAGCATCACCAACATTATTAAACCCCAGGAGTAGCAACACCATTAGTCGTGGTTCAAGAGAATCCCTAAGAGTTGATGAGTTAGTACGTAGTTCGAGAATAAGAAGCAGAGTAAATTCGACCGATAGCTTAGATTCATTATCCACAGATATGACCACTTCCACGACCATCACAAGTAGTAGCAGTAGCAGTATTATTAGTGGGTTCTCGGACTTTGAAAACGATTGGGAAGATATCAAAAAAGACCTGAAATTTATTGCTACAGGGGTATTGATTCCAATGTTGTTTAGGCTAATTGGACGAAAGTTTTTAATGTCATGTAAGTGATCATTCTTATATCATTGGGAAGGGGGGGGGGAAAGGAGTTTTGTATTTGTTTATGTATATAAATGTTGATGTTGATATTGATATTGTTGTGTATAGGGTGGGTTAAGACACTTTCATGGTATTTTGAACCCAAGTAAGCATAAATAAACCATTGTAGTTGTAATTAGAGTTATCAATGTGGCCCCTTTAAAAAATAATTAATATAATAAAATCGCACCCTCTATAAGTTTCAAGTATTATCATTACTATTTAAACCTGTTGGTGTATCACAATAGATTACAAATTAGGATAGGATAGCACCATTTTTGGTATAACCCATAGTCTAGACAAAATACCTATAAAATTTAAATATAGTTTTTAGAGTCTCGTTTGTAAAAAGACAATAGTTCTAGAATATCAATAGATTTTATATAATACGATGGTGCAATTTGTATTAACAAAGGAAATACAGGAATTATGTTCAAGAGCCGCTCAACTATACAATAAAAAAAGCAAAGATAAAACAAACAAATGCAGCAAAGATGTCTTGGGTGAATTAAACCTGATTAAAAATCTTGATATTGGCGAAAAGGATATTGAATATCCAGTAACATTGGGTGTCATAAAATGGGTATCAAAAGTTCTATTAGATAAAGAAGAAGCAAGTGAAGGTAATGTACACACTTTAACTAAAGTTCATTGGTACTCTATATTAATGCTGAGATATTGTAATTTAGATAAAGCAACAGAAAATGTATTATATGTGTGATTATAGATAAACAGAATTATTATATACACAAGATTTTGAGGGGTAGCGCCGTTTACATTGAAAAGCCAAAACCAAAAGAAAGGGTAAGAAAAGAGTCGAATCACATTCAGCCATATAAACATCCATTACCCGAAACTACATTAGCTAACCTCATTACGATTGGCCTATATTTTACATTTATAGAACCCAGAGCTAGAGAAAAGACTCAAAGAAATCCAAACCCAAATTGATGAAATACAATACAACAATATGGTCAGAAACGTAATAAACCCCACATCAACAATGAAGTCATCTACACTTTATAATCGCTATTCAGGAGCAACAACCAAGAGTGGATCTGGATCGTTGTTTTCAGTAGTTCCAGGAACTAACAACGCAATAAGCACAGGGTCGTTATCGTCATCATTATCTGACGGCGGTGGTGTATCGTTGGGTCAAGAGCTAAAGGAAGTAAATAAACAAGTCAGCGTTATTTTCAACATCCTTTTCAGTGTATTTGGTGTTTGGTTTGCAGTCTTTTATGCCTCATACACTATCGTGGATGATTTCGGAATCCGTGTTTTGCTTGGAATGTTTGCAGGAATATTTATTGCTGTTGCGGAAACTTATTTGTATACCGCGGTTGAGAAAAGAAATAAGCAAAAACCACCGGTCGAGACACAGAAGACTATTAAGGCAAAAGATTAGCATTTTTGTTGGATTTTGGTATTTGAAATATGTATTTACATTGGGTTGCTTTAAAAATTAAACCAAATTGCTGTAATGATAAATTAGTTGACAATTGTTTTATCAAGTCATTTTTTGTTTGAAAAGGGTGTGTTTTTTTAATATGACTAAAACGGCAATATTGCTGCCAATGACTAAACAGGTCACTCCATTAGTAATAGTATCATCCATCTATGTAGCTTTTCAAGTCAATTTCTTTCGTGCGCATATGGGTAGTAATTTTTGAAGGGTGACCATTTGCTAATAGACTGTAGTTGCCCCTTTAACTATTGGCCTCCAAAAGGTACCCTTCAAAAATTATGATCCATATTTATATCTTTTCACAAGTAGATCTCCACTTTAAAAGCGTATTAATGTTTTTTCCCATAAAACCCCCAATTAATCTACATAAAATCCTTGCGCATTCAGTGTAAATGGCCACTTTTCATTTTTTGGCAGACAATTATGGTCCCCAAGGTAATAGCCTAATTTTAAGAAAAAAATTGAC
>JANBPU010000424.1:0-11759 GCA_027575805.1 Mycoemilia scoparia | reverse complement strand
AAGCAACCTTGCACTTATTTTGGAACAAACCACTACCACACAACCTTGCACTTATTTGTGAACAGAGGGAGTATTTTTCACAGAATAAGCAAATCCGTATAAGATTGTTATGCGGGAAAGAGAGTGGGTGAGTGAGTGAGTGGGTGAGTGAGTAAGTGTGCTCAAGTAAGATTGGATTGTTTCCATTACTACTTTCCACTTCTGCATCTTTATGCTATGTTAAATACAGATCCTTTGTGCATTGACTGCTCTTTTGTCTCTCATTTTTCATTTTTCTCTTTCACATTTTATCATACAAGCCTTTTCTCTACTTGATTTCTTGTTTGCTATTTTTACACAGTATTTATAAAAAAGGATGGCAATAATTTTGGTTATAGCACAAAAACTAGGCAATATTCATATTGGGCAAGCAGCAGTCTTCACAATAACCATTGGAATTGTATATATAACTTGGGCGGTAAGCAAATAATGCTATACTATACCCAAATACAGAATAAATTTGAATAATGCTACACGAAGTCTAATAATAGGAGCAACGCACCGCTTTAATTTCATAGATCATAAAAAACCGATACCTCTCACCAATTAAAGACATCCCCGGTCCATACCTAAACTCTCTAACTTGGGTCATCTACTTTCGACACATCCTGTGTGGCACATTCCATCAATACCTTCAAAGCCTGCATGTTAAATACGGTCCGATAGTACGATATGGCCCCAGAAATGTAAGCATTGGCGATTTGAAGGCTGGCAAAAAGATCCTTTCAAGCCACGATTTTCGTAAACCCCGCGGATATTCGATGGTTGATATCATGGGCGTTCCAAATTTGTTGTCAACTCGTGATCCTAAACAGAGTCAAAAACGGCGTAGACAAATTGGTCCGGCATTTAGTATGTCCAAGTTGCTGGAAATGGAAGCATTGATTATTGGAAGTGGATGTGAAAATTTGATAAGAAAATTATACAATCTCGTCAAATCGAGTGCTAATAGTGGCCTGAGTGATCGCAATAGTAGTAGTAGTAGTAGTAATACGTCTAATACTGACGATGCTGTTGCCATGGTAGAGATGCCCAGATTCAATTATACCAAAGAATTTTTGCATATGGCGTGCGATGTAGCTGGCGAATTAGTATTTGGCAAATCTTTTGGAATGTTGGATAATCCCAAAGAAACAAAAATCCTTGAATGGATTGAGGCCATGACCAAGGGTCCATATATCTTTCAAATATTTCCAATAATTGGCAAAATCCCATTCCTGTTTAGCAAGACCAAGAGTGATTATAAGGAGTTTATTGCGTTTGTTGATAGTGCCGCTGAAAATCGGAGAACCCAAAAACTACAAAATTCTGAAAGTAATAATAGTAATGATAATACTGATAAAGGAGATGCTGCAAAAGCAGACACTCTAAAAAGAGGAAGACAAGATATTCTACAAATGTTTTTGGATGCCAAAGATCCAGAAACTCAGCAAACATTGACTGAAGGTGAATTGCGTTCTGAGCTAGTGCTTCAGATTTTGGCTGGAACTGACACTATAAGCAATACCTTGACGTGGACTATCCATTTATTGCTGGAGCATCCGAAAGTTTATTCCAAATTGGTCCAAGAAATTAGAAGTAAGTTCCCGCCGCTACAGCCACCATCTTCCACATTAAATGGAGATAACGATATTGACATAGTTCCTTATGAGAAGGCCAAGAAATCACTTCCATATCTCGAAGCTGTAATTCATGAGTCCATGAGGCTGTGCCCAGCTGGTGGTGCTGGAATGCCACGCTTATCCCCACCACCCAACGGAATCAGTATTTGTGGATACCATATTCCACCAAAATTTATTTTGGGCATATTTGTTCCCTATATTCATCGAAATCCCCAATATTGGGAAAACCCAAATGCATTTTATCCAGAAAGATTCTTATCAACCATCACCACCACCATCATCCACAACAGCATAACAAATTATGATGGTCAAGATAAACAACAACAACCATCGTTGCATCAGCAGTTGATAGCATTTTCGTCTGGAGTTCGGATTTGTCCAGGAAGGAATTTGGCGATGATTCAATTGTTTGTTACATTGACCAATTTGTTACGAAACTTTGATCTATTTGTCACTGAAAAGGATGTACCAGTCTATCATCGGTCATCATCATCATCATCATCGTCACAGTTTTCTAGTAATAAAAATGATGGTACTGACAGTGGCAAAGAGCTGGATTTGCCGTATATCGAAAATGTATTTTACATGACTCTAGCACCGGCTCATCCTGAACGCGATTGTTGGGTTTCTTTCAAGCCCGCTGCTTCTGTGCCACCAACAGATGTTGGTAGCAGGGATAATGAAGAAATTGCTGGTTCTGAGAATCAGGCGTGTGTGTAGCGGTGGGAAGGATACGGCAGTTATCTCGAAGAGTCAGTTGTCTGCTAGAATTGGTGTCCTTTCATTCCCATTTTTCATTTGGCATTGGCTTAACTAGACACTAAATACACATTTATTTCAGTAAAATGTATTCAAATCAGTTGTAGGAGTAACCTCAATTAATATTGACGATAGAAAACAGCTAATTTGAAGAAAGAAAACCAAGTAATAAAACCAGCATATTGTTACCAGCAGTAATTATAAATCAAACAGAAGCAGAGATGGAGAAAAATTAGAAGGGCTTAATTGCTTTGAGTTCAGAAGGAACAGGGGCCAATCTCTGAACAGAAGCCGAACGAGCATTCTGGATCATAACAGCATCCATAATGACCAAAGCGGCCATAGCCTCGACAATAGGAACTGCACGAGGAACAACACAGGGATCGTGGCGACCACGGGTAGCAAGGACACCGTCGGTACCATCATACTGGGCAGTATTCTGATCCAAAGAAATGGTTGCAGGTGGCTTGAATGCAACTCTAAAGTAAATATGCTCGCCATTAGAGATACCACCTTGGATACCGCCTGAGTTGTTAGTAACAGTCTTCAATCCACCGTTACCATCAGAAACAAATTTGTCATTGTGCTCGCGGCCAGTGAACCTAGTACCCTCAAATCCGGATCCAATTTCGAACCCCTTTGTAGCGGGAATTGACATCATGGCATGAGCAAGCTTGGCCTCCAATTTATCGAAGCAAGGTTCACCCAATCCAATTGGGCATTTGCGAATCACACAGGTAACAATACCACCAGTCGAGTTATTTTCTTCTTTGCGGGCCACAATTTCGTCCTTCATTTTCACTGCAGTCTCTGAATCGGGACAACGAACTGGATCACTATCAACATCTTCACGAGTAATCTTGTCAATCAACTGATAGAATTTGCCATTGATATCTCCGGAGCTAGTAGTATCTTCGGCTTCGCGCTGACGAATTTGGGATTCCATTTCAATTTTACCGACTCCACTGACAAATGCTACAATCTCGACGCCATAGGCCTCTTTTAAATACTTTTCGGCAATAGTGCCAGCTGCAACTCTGCCAATAGTCTCACGGGCCGAAGATCTGCCACCACCACTTGACGCCTTGACACCGTACTTTTTCAAATAAGTCCAATCGGCATGAGATGGACGAGGGTACAAGTCGGTTTCACTGTAATCGTGAGGTCTATGGTCTTCGTTTTGTACCATTAGCCCGATGGGAGTACCAAGAGTGTATCCGTATTCGGTACCGGACTGGATTTGGACTTGGTCCTTTTCGTTACGAGGGGTTGTTAGTTTGCTTTGACCCGGTCTGCGGCGACTCATTTGGGGCTGAATGTCCGATTCGGTCAAAGCCATGCCTGGTGGGCAGCCTTCTACTATACAGCCGACTGACTTGCAGTGAGATTCACCGTAGGTTGTTACGCGGAATATTTCGCCAAATGAACTCATAGTGTTTTAAATTATTGCTTGTAGATTGGGTTATAATAATAATATTGTGTGGTAAAGAAATATATATATATATATATCAACGTATATATATTTATAGAAAGATATAAAATAAGTATATATTAAAGAGAGATGGGCAGACGAGGAAATAAAGATAATAAAAGGTGATCTTCTGGAGAAAGGGAATAATGATTCACGAATAGCTGAGAACCGTCTATTTATCATCACCAGACATCATGAAGAAAAGATTTTGGCCGATATTTATAGGAAGTGCCGTGTTATTATAACCAGATCAAAATTGGTGTTATTTTGATGATGATGGCTCATCATGAACCACAACAGTGTTGAAATTCCTGATTGATCACTGGTTGGTTGGCTGGTTAGTTGACTTTTGGACTGTCACTCCCTTCGATATTTATTCTGGATTTGTGATTGATTGGTTGGATTGGTTGGCTTAACATAAATTCTATATTTCCCCTCTACCTCACCATTTGATTCCATTTGAGAAACTTGGAATGTTTGGGTCCATTTTACATGTAATCAGCAATTATTGTGGAATAAGAGTACATATGGATCATAATTTTTGAAGGGTGACCATTTGCTAATAGACTGTGATCACTTATTTGGCTGGGATTTCCCCTATAATCGTTGGCCACCAAAAGTCACCCTTCAAAAATTGTGATCCATATGGTTGATAATTTTTGAAGGGTGGATTTTGGTGGCCAAAGATTATAGGCGCAGCAATCACAGCCAAACAGATGTCCAATTTTACTAGTAAACTTTCACCCTTCAAAAATTATTACCCATATATAAGTTTATATGATATTGAATTTTCAAATAGATGGGATGCAAGGTTATTTGTTTAATGTCAAATTTTTCGGAATGTTAGAATTATGAATTTTCATTACTCAGATATATTTATTTCCCAAATCAATGTAGAATTCTATTAACAAGAAACATTTCGCTGAACAATATTTTGTGTCCATATTCTCTAAAATCCCTAACGAAAACCTCACTTTTTTTTAAACATTGATCCAGAAAACAAAGAATTTCCATTGCTTCCATCTGACAATACAATATGTGAAGTTCCGGCTCTCTTATAGATCTCATCCAATCCTTCGCCAACTGCAGCCGCAGCAGCACCAGTCTCCAAATACTTTGTTTTATTCTCACGTTCCAGCCGAGCTTTAATCTTATCCCTCTTATTCTTTCCAGGCTCAATTCCATGGAATTTGTAGCACATCTCATTGAATGCCTCCTTTGTGCTCAGCACCCTGCCAGTTTTATCAGTATATTCCAATCGAACATCAGGGTTGTAGTCTTTAAGGCGTTCAGCTTGTGTGCGGAAATATTCTCGATCTTGCCGTTCTTGCTCTCTAATTCTTTGTTCTTCAAGTTCTTGGGCTGTTATAGGATCGGCTTTGCCTCGTTTTCCTCTTCTGACATGATGCCTGTCATCATCGCTGATATCATCTGGTTTGGATTTCTTTTGCTGCTGTTGAGTTCGACTCTTTAGCTTGGCCTCTAATAATTTGGACTCCAACTTTCGACGCTCTAAATCTTTTTGAATTCTTTCTCTTCGGATTTGCTCGTCTGAAAGTTTTTCTAGCCAACCACGTTTTTTGAGTAGACTTAGTGTTGATCCAAGACTATTGTTGACTAATGGCTCTTCATATATTGGCGCTTCTTCTTCTTCTTCTAATGGTGGCTTATTAGTGGTCTCGGCATCTATGGATTTAGAAGAAGATCCATTATCCGCATCCTTGGCATTTGGCTGATCTTCTTGGTCAATGCTCATAGCATCTACGTTGGATTCATTATTAGTAGAAAGTATATGTTCTGCTTCATTTTCAACCTGTTCCATACTATCTTTGATGTTGTCTTCTTCTTCTTCCTCTTCTTCTTCAGGGACAGCAAGATTTTGGACAAATTCAGTCATATCAGATATAACCATTCCACCACCCTGCTGTTCATCATCATCATCATCAGCTTGAGAAATGCCAGTGCCATTTTCATTTCTGGATTTTTCCTTGGTTTTCTGAAGCAATTGGGAGACATGTTGTTCTGGGTTAAGAGCAGTCGCAGCACCATTTGACGATTTGGTTCCATTTCTCCTTGCCTTTTGTCTCGATATAGATATAAGCGACTGCAATTCATCGTCATCAACAAAGTTGGTTTCCTTGTTATCATCTCTTCGCTTAAGAGTTCTGGCGACTTCAATGTCCATTTTATCGTCGTCATCAGACTTTTCTTTTACATCATTGGCTTCAATCCCGCTATCTTTTAGTTTAGTTCTTCCGTTCCTTCGTTTGTCCTTTCCTTTCGCCTTACCCTTGTCTTTATCACCCCTCTTTGACTTCTTTTTGGATTTTTTGGATTTGAATAAAGATCCTGCTTCTTCGGGTGTATAGTAGTCATTTTCCTCGATTGGAGCCAAGTAGTCTAATGATGGCTGTATTGATTTTTGTATATCCCCTGATAATTTGTAGCCGAGCACACTACTGTCGATATCGTTGGAGGATCCTTGGTCTATGGTTCCTGATTTACCGATAGTAAAGGTCTTTTGTCGTTTTCCATCAATAACTTCATCATATTGTGAAAGCAATGATCTTTTTTGACCAGCCATTCCGCTACTAAACACTTCGTCTTCATCATCGTAACCTGAATATACTGGCTTTTGTTTTCTATTTTTCAAATTCTCTTGTATTTTTTCTTGCTCAACTATGTTTATGTCTTGTAGTTCGTCACCTTCAGCCTCAAGCTCATCGATTGTCCGATCACGAAGTGTTAGAATGTGTTCTTGATCTTCGCCTCCTGGTTGGCCGAGGATATTGTCTATATCGTGACCTATTCGAAGACCTTCAAGGTCCTGGCTGTCATATGTTGCACCTGTTGTACTAGCCTGGTCAGATTTATTGGCTCTTGGCTTTCTCTTGGTAGTTTGTGATGTACGGCTTTTTTGGACCCATTTAGCTACATCATCATCATCATCATCATCATCATCGCTATCACCTTTATCACCAAGTGTTTTACCAGCTAGTCTCCTATTTGCTTCTCTTTTTTCGCGAGACTTTTGAATTCGCTCTTGGAGCTCTTTATCTTTGTGCTTCTTGTCTTCTTCTGCCTTTTGAGCTTGATAGTTCTTTACCTCCTCCTCTTCTCTGGTGAGTTTTCTGGGCCCGCTCTGGGTATTTGGATCACCCAATGGCTTTAATCCTAAGGATATGCGAAGCTTGTTAGTTTCCTCAAGCGACATCGACTTCTCTTCCGTCATCTCGATCTTTTGATTCGTTGTCGTTGGTTTATACGTTAGAATATGATAGTAAATGTGTGGATACTGATGTGTCTGTCAGGATATTTATATCAAAATCAATATTATGGAGCAATGTGTCGGAATATATAAAGACTACAAAGGCGTAAGTTTTGTCATATTTTCTTTGATTTGTAATACACTTGTACTGCGGGGCATTGCGTTATGGGTAAAAGCAAAAATTGATTATTTATGACAGATAGAACATTTTTAGATTAGTTCTCTAGAAGTTGCTGTAAAGACCTGGCAAGCTATTTATACCTTCTGTTATGCAGGAATAAGATATAGGCAACCCTAGTCTGACTGAATCCACGCTCCTTTAGCATATCCTCATAATGATAATAATGTGAACGATGAGGCCATGCCTGCGGTTTCTAGCGTTTAGAAACGTGATCGCATGATTCGCCATAATGTTGAAAGCTTGGATCAAATCAACTTTTTTACTAGTCAATTTTGGGTTTTGCGTTTATGTGTGCTTGGGAGTGGGAATGTCACAGTTCTCTAATGGGTTGGAAAGAGAGAGAGTGTGTTGTAAGGATGAAGGAGGCATGATCAAAAAATCCTAGACTATAAGGAAGAGAGGCTAATAGGCAGCACTTAACTTTGTAAACAGTCTGTGTGAGAAACGCCAGTGAATGCTTGGGTGTACGATTTATCAGAAAGTAAAAAATATGTTTTCCAACACTCCTTGGTTTCTTTTTTTCTTTCAATACTTTATAATATATAGTTTCAAAGTAGTTATCCTGAGCCTTTCATTCTCTTGTCGCTTGTTCTGCTTGCATACCTACTCCCCCCTGTTCTGCTCTACTTTACCTATATATACGCTTTTTTGGCTTACCGACCATAGCCTTGACTCTTTGGCAAACCCTTTTCAAACCCTGTACCTATATCTATACAATATCTTCTCTTATTGTTTGCCATACCCCCTAAACGCCCAATATTAGCTTCTTGAACTTTCTACTATAATTTGAAGAGTGCCCTTTTAAGTATTATATGCCGTCCACCCTCTCCAGGCACAAAGCTCATTGACCCTCGAACTCATTTTCACATTGCTATTCAAGCAATATTCGTCCAGTTGGCTGTTTACCAACTTATATTGGAAGCGTTTGATTATATCCCTTTATTTCCAACACTTGCCCGGCGCAGTCTTTCATAATGCGTAAGTATCTGTTCATATCTTTTGTAAGCACAAAGCATAGTCACGACCTCGCTATTACCTTTTCTGGTATACGCCGGCAACTTTTACATTTCACCATTTAACAATACATGTTTAACCATGTGCAATTGAGCCGCGCTGAAACTAACAAGCTGCAACCCGATGGTTCTCTATAATGGCATTATAGCCCCCAGACCGCGACCTGGTAAACGTCGTGCCAAAAAGTTGCAGAACCCCGATGGTGCATGGAAGCCTCGCGGACACCATCCATACAAACCGCGGAGTCCAGGAGCTTCGAAGTATAGTGTTGATTTGCGGCATCAGGACGACAACGATAATATGGACATAGAGCCAAATGAGTATGAATATGAAGATGCCAGCGACCATGATGACAATGTATCGAATTCTGGCAGCCATGGATCTAAAGATAAAGAGAGAGGTCGTCGAACAAGAAAAGACTACGATGACTATAAGGACGATCATGTGGATCATGTGGAAGAAGAAGATCAAGTCGAAGAGTATGATGAAGACGAGGATGAAGATGACGGTGTAGTTCGGTGTTTATGTAAAAATAAAAGTAGGTATCAATACAGCAATGATTTGTCCAGTTGATTGTATATTATACACAACCAAAATTCTGATCGTTCTGAAATGTTTATAATTGATAGAGGACTATGAGCTAATGATCCAGTGTGAGCAATGCCAGATATGGCAGCATACTGTTTGCATGGGAATTCTTGATGAGGATATGATTCCCGACAAGTATTATTGTGAAGAATGCCATCCCCATGACCACCCATACATCGATTCTAAGCCCCAGAGCCAAGTGCTGAAGGAGACTCAGCGAACTACCAGAAGAAGCATGGGGAACAGCATTGTAAATAACGATTCTCCAGGCGATAAACGGCAACAGCCATCTACTCCGAGAAGTGAAAAGTCTCAATCAAAAACTCCAAGAACAAAGACCAAAGAGGAGAAGAAGATAGATATGTCTGTTGACATCCATATGTCTGAAGCCAATGATGTTGTTGCAGCAATGCTCGGGACGCCGGTCAAAAAGTCATTTACCTCACGATCTTCTGCGAATCGCACAGCAGATAAGGTCCAAGATGTATTTGTTTCACCCAGCGCCCCAGCATCAAACTCTGGTGACATTGATGACAACATCGATCCAATCAGGTCTCCTAGCAAGCGTGGTCGCGGTAAAGGAACAAAGTCTGCCAGAGGCAAGGGCCGTGGTGGAAAGCGAGGTCGCAGAAACTCAATTGGTCATAGAGGCGGTGCCCCAAGCATTGCTGGTCAAAGTGAAGGATCTAATAGCGAGATCCTCTCGAATTATAATGGTGAAACTGCAGATACCAAGTCTATAATTGGTGAAAACAAAATGATTCTCAATTCATTGCCAACTACAGTCGAAGTTGCTAACGATGACATTGAAACGAAATCGAACCTCTCGGAAATACGAATGGCCTATGCTGGAAACATGACACCAGTAAAAGGGTCTGCGTCGGAGACCCATACCCCAGCAAATATACCTACTGATGTCTTACTTGGTGCAAGCTATAGCAGAGATGGGACTCGCCAAAATACACCAACGGTTAACCATAGTAGGCCGCCATCAGTAGCAACAGTCAATTCTATTGATCCTATAATAAATAACTGGTCATTGCTGCAACAGCATAACCAGCATCTCGACAAAACCCAGCTCATGGCTACTAATGAAGACGGGCAGCCACTTTATACCTCATGTGAGCCCACTTCATGCCGAATCAACTATCCAGATCCTGATTCATCGATAAGCGACTTTACTCGGAGAGCAAAGCAGATGCTGGATTGGGTTGGAAGAGTGCAATCGGACTATATCCGAGATCAATCAAGATGGAACAAGGCATTGGAATTGTATCATGAGAGGAATGGCGAGCCACATCCTGCTGACATAGTTTCGACCAGGGATTCAACGGCTCAGCACAGCCCAAAAGGCGAGAAGCCCACAGTTACTACATCTAATACCACTAATATTACTAATACTGTTCCCTTTCCCAAAGCCCCACCATCAGAAGCCTCTACAGAACCACTTGATCCATCTGAATGGCCAAATGATAGTGCTGGTGACCAAAATCTTCTCACTCTGTGTGAAAGCAATGGTGCCATTCAAGTCGGACAATCTCAATCCCAGCCGTCAACACCAGTTTTACGTGCAACCGGTTTGACCAAAATAGCCAAAGAATTTGGACAAAGTCCAGGAAAAAAGGCCACATCATCGCCATCACAAAATAATAAAAGGCCAACCCCAATCCGCAACAGAGCATCAAGAGCTCAAACATTATCATTTCCATTTGCTGCAGTTAATAACAGAGAAGACCATGGAAATTCTGGTAGTAGTGGTGGTGATAATAAATCAGCAGCAGCAGCACCTCCTCCATTGCTTCCGGGCTTAAACTTGACATTACCATATACCCAGTTTTCTACAAACACCACTACAACAACAACCATAGCTGTGACCACATCTTCGAGAAATACGTCTAATGGTGACCACCAAGATTCAGAATTAGTTACTAGATCAGCACCATCTTCACCAGGACCAGAACGATTTAATAGCTTCGGCCATTTGAATGGAAACTGTGGTGGTGGAAAGACCTCAAATATATCAGCAACATCTTTCCAGCTTGGAAAGAATCTTCATCGACATATGCTTCTGAAGCAACAGCAAAATTGTAGTAATTATCATCGGCGTCATACGAGTAATAGTAGTGGTGGTGGCGGCAATAACAGTAATAATAATGGTAATGGAATTCAGAGATACAAGACAGGACTTGGCGCTTTAAAGGAAAATGAAAGTACAGATCAACCTTGTAGTTCAAAGAGTCCTAGCTATGATAAAGGAAAGGAAAGGACGGGGGTGGAGCAAGATGATGATGATGATGGTCAAGAAGACGTAGATGAAGATTGCAACAATGGAAGTAGTACACAAGATACATTATCGATGATTGAATCATTGGTTTGTCGGTTGATAAAATTCCAAGAAACTTATGCAACATAGCACAATACAATTTTATTTATTTTTTACGTTATTATTTTCTAGTGTTAGTATCAGTATCATTGTAACAAAGGAAAAATGAATATCATTATCAAATAATTCTCAGTAATAGAAATATAAAAAGTCTTGAAAGTAGTGGTTTATTAACCTCATAAATGGCATCAAACCAAATGGGCAATAATTTATGAAGGGTAAATTTTGGTGATTAATGATTATAGGGGCAATCACAGCCAAATAGATGTCTAGTTTTACTAGTAAACTTTCACCCTTCAAAAATTATTGCCCATATTATGAAATTATAGTAGTTATTAAAAGTGTAGCAGATAAAAATGATTACTTAGGTTTTGGCTCAAACACAAACTATTTGATATTCAACTAACTCCTGGAAAATTCACTAGTATTGTTTT
>JANBPU010000423.1:0-11762 GCA_027575805.1 Mycoemilia scoparia | reverse complement strand
GTCTAGTAGGTCAGTCTATATAGCATCACTTGCCTCAGCTACTGCATTTGGAGCATCATCAGGAGCAGACGCTGCATTCAGAAACTCACTTTTATCAGATTCAGCTTATAGAGCACCATTGGTATCAGTAGCCTCAGATGCAGAGTATGCAAGAACAATGAACTTTAGCCAGAGCTCAGATGATGCTTATAGAGCATCAACTGCTTCAGATGCAAGATATAGACAATCAACAGAATCTGTCTTTTTAGCTTTAGCCCAGTCTGATTCAGCATATAGATACTCTACATTAATAGCAAATGCCCAAGTTGACTCTATTGCTTCAGATGCAGCTTATAGACAATCAACAGCATCAGATGTAGCATATAGGGAATCTACTGCATCAGATATAGCATATAGACAAACTACTGCCTCAGATGGAGCATATAGACTATCAACAGCATCTGATGCAATGTTTTTGAGTACAATAGATAGAAATAGGCTGTCAGATGAATTGAATAGAAGATCTATTGCATCTGACCAGGCTTATAGAGAATCTACTCAGTCTGCCTATGAATATTCTATAGCATCAGATTCAGCCTTTAGAGTTTCTACAAGTATAGAGAATATAATCAGGACTTCAGCTGAATCTGCTGCTTCAGATCTAGCCTATAGACAGTCAACAGCCTCAGATGTAGCTTATAGAGAATCTACAGTATCAGCAACATCAGACTTGGACTATAGACAGTCAACAGCCTCAGATGCAGCCTATAGAGAATCTACAGTATCAGCAACATCAGATTTGGACTATAGACAGTCAATAGCCTCAGATGCAGCTTATAGAGAATCTACAGACTCAGCAACCTCAGATTTGGAATATAGACAGTCAACAGCCTCAGATGCAGCTTATAGAGGATCTACAGCCTCAGATGCAGCCTATAGAGAATCTACAGTATCAGCAACATCAGATTTTGATTATAGACAGTCAACAGCCTCAGATGTGACCTATAGAGAATCTACTGCATCAGCAACCTCAGATTTGGACTATAGACAGTCAACAGCCTCAGATGCAGCATATAGAGAATCTACAGCCTCAGCAACATCAGATTTTGATTATAGACAGTCAACAGCCTCAGATGTAGCTTATAGAGAATCTACTGCATCAGCAATATCAGATTTGGACTATAGACAGTCAACAGCCTCAGATGTAGCTTATAGAGAATCTACAGTATCAGCAATATCAGATTTGGACTATAGACAGTCAACTGCCTCAGATGTAGCTTATAGAGAATCTACAGCCTCAGCAACATCAGATTTGGACTATAGACAGTCAACAGCCTCAGATGTAGCTTATAGAGAATCTACAGTATCAGCAATATCAGATTTGGACTATAGACAGTCAACTGCCTCAGATGTAGCTTATAGAGAATCTACAGCCTCAGCAACATCAGATTTGGACTATAGACAGTCAACAGCCTCAGATGTAGCTTATAGAGAATCTACTGCATCAGCAATATCAGATTTGGACTATAGACAGTCAACAGCCTCAGATGTAGCTTATAGAGAATCTACTGCCTCAGCAGCTTCAGACTTATCATATAGACTATCAGTATCATCAGATTTAGCCTATAGGGCATCAACAGCCTCTGTAGCATCAGATTCACTTTATAGAATATCTACAGCATCAGCAGTATCAGACTCCCTATATCGTGCATCTACTCTTTCTATTTATTTGAGGCTCCAAAGATGGACTAGCTTTATAAGAAATGCAGATTACTTTAGAACTGTCACTTGTGAGCTCAGTTCAGATGGTAATACAAGGCCAGATTGTCCATGTATTACTAAAGGATATGGTGGTGGCTTCTTTTATGTCAGCTGTACTAATGCATGTTTAGCATTTTTATCTGATGGTGTATATAGAGGTAAAGCTGACACCTTAGCTGCTACTCCAGGGCCATGCAGGTATAACTATTCTACTGATTTTGTTTAATTTTATTTAAAAATATACTTGCACTATACAGTATGTGACAAAAATGTCCAATTTTAAAAAAATCTTTTAATTAGCATAAATTATTTAATACTTAACCAATAAAGCTTAAAGTTTAACTATAAATAGATAATGATTGACAGCCCAGGATCATTCAGAATAAACCTCAACTGTCTGAAAAAGTTGGTACTAAAAAACTTATATCCTGAACAGTCAAGAATCATTCAGAATGGGAAGGAATAGAAAAGTACAAAGGTGCACGAAAAACAGAATGAGAAAGAGCCATCCAGAATGAGTCTGAATGAGGAACTAAAGATATGATAAAAGGTTAATAATTAGGAATTGTCTGGGATGATAATAGATGCATAAGAATGGTTCAAAATGAATAATAATTTGTAAATTATAACTCTTCAAAACCTTTCAACTACAACTTTATTAGTAAATAAATAAAGGTGTTAGGCCATAGCCAATGTTGGGCCATAGCCCACATGGTCTGCCCTAGATGATTCAAAATGGAATCAGTTTGTCCTGAATGATTCAAAATCACTCTGGCCAACTTTCAGTTGATCAGAGTAATTAAGGATCAACCAGGATTGTAATCTGAGGATTGTAACCCTCACTTTTCTTTTATTAGTTTAGTTTAGTCTAATGAAGAGTTTCTCTATCTTTATTACCTTTTATAAAATCATACTTTTATTTATTTAGAAATAAAGTTGTGGTTGAAAGGATTTGAAGAATTATACATTATAAGTCATCGTTTGCTTTGAATCATCCTCCCCTGCCCATTATCATTCTGGATGACTATCAATTGATATTCTTTTATCATATTTCCCTTTTCCTTGTTCAGAATCATTCTGAATGATCCTGTTTTATTCTGTTATTCACACACTCTTGTGCTTTGCCCTTCATTCCCATTCTGAATGATTCTTGACTGTTCAGAATGAATGTCTTTCAGAAACAACTTCCCAGAACAGTTGAGGTTCATCCCAGACGACCCTGGTCTGTCAGCCAACATTGTCTATATTATAGGATCCAAAATTGAATTGATTTGTTCTGAATGATTCAGAATCATCCTGATCAACTGAAAGTTGATCAGTGATCTTAGATCACTCAGAATCCCATCATAAGAGCTTTAACTCTTATATATTTTTAATAGCTTAGTTTTGGTAATGAGGAGTTTTGCTATCTTTATTACCTTTTATAAAATCATACTTTTATTTATTCAGAAATAAAGTTGTGGTTGAAAAGATTTGAAGAGTTATAAATTATAAGTTATTATTTATCCTGAATTATCCCTTCCTGTCCATTATCATTCTAGACAATCCCCATTTGATATTCTATTATCATACTCCCCTCTCCTTATTCAGAACCATTTTGAATGATTCCCTTTCATTCTACTTTTTATGTACCTTTGTACTTTTCTATCCCTTTCCATTCTGAGTGACTCTTAACCATTCAGAATAAAAAGTTTTTCAGTAACAACTTTTCAGAACAGTTGAGGCTCATCCTGGATGACCCTGGTCTGTCAATATAAACTGCTAAAATATAAGACCTATGCCTATGATATCAATAAAGTAAATAAAGCAATATTCTTTACTCATAAAGACAAAGGTATAAAGATAAATATGCTAAGGGGAAAAGAAAAAGATATGTGAATATTTCAATAGTTATCAAATCTATGTTAGTCAGAAATGAGTGCTCAGATTTTAGCTCAATCATGATCCATTTGCTATACATATCCTAGGGACACATTTTACCCAAGATCTTGTGAGCTTTGACCAAATAAGCAAAAAAATTATTTAAAATGATGTTGAGTGCAGTGGGGGAGGATGCAGCAACAGTATGAGGATCAGGCAGTGAATGTATATAAAAGTTTAGACACATATGTCTATGGTACATGAAATAATATTTACTTTATTTTACTATTATTATTTACCCATAAGGATCATAATTTTTGAAGGGTGACTTTTGGTGGCCAACAATTAAAGGGGGAACTACAACCAAATGAGCGATCACCATCTGTTAGTAAATGGTCACCCTTCAAAAATAGTCACCCATAAGTAATTTTATATATATTTATTAGTAGTACAACCAAATAGTTTTATAAGAATAAATGAATAAGGAATTTTTACCATATTTATATATTTCAGTACATATCCCAGGACAGCCTTGGATATATGGCTATGGTATTATAAATAACTTGATACAAATGGTTTTTTATTAATTTAGCAACTATTATTACAGATATAGCCTCAAATTCTTTTTTGCTATAAATATTATTGTAAAGGAGTATTTGGGGAGATTGATGGGTCAATCTAACCTAGTAAAAGCTTTGAGTAAATGCTATTAATCATGATCACAAAGCGCCAGAATGATAAAGCTATTATATCTCATTTTATTCATATAAACTTACTCAGTATAATACACCACAATTGATTGAGATGATAATATAGGTATCAAAGTCAGTGGAAAGCTGGCTTTATTCTTACTCACTAAAAAATCTAAGCTAATTCTTTTTGAAGAGAGTATAAAAGGTCTAACTAATAACCCCTACCAAATAATTTATACAACTCATAAACCACCTTACATATTTATTCGTATTACCTAGCACAAACATCCAAGCCTTTCTGCCCCTCGATTCTATACAATATTAAAAATGGCAAATTCAAACTTCGATGATATTTCATTTAATGAAAACAATCGAAAAATCCAACTCTTACAAACAGTTTTTGACGGTTGTGAACAAGTACTTGTAATTTGTGAACCACTAAAACAAATATTAGAATCAATTAAAAACAAGGAAAGAGAACGGGATGGATTTTATGCACTGGATGTTGAACAAACTTTGTTATTTATAAAGTTTTATGGCGGGTTATTAAGCAATTTGGAGTCATTGCAAAATGCTCAAGATGTCGTTGCGGTTCCTAATCGTTGTGATGACAGTGGTAGTAGCGCTTCTGTGTCAATGTTTGAACATGAGTTTGAATCTTTGAGAGACAAAACCATGGTAAGTCAGTCTTAAAATTATAGTAATTCGTGTATTTTTTTTGCTTGATATTATATATAGTCAATTAATGAAAATTGTTTATGTTATATTGGTTATTGTAATTTTTTAGGCACTTATCAATGAATCTCATGCCTACATGACTGTCAGAAAAAGTATCCAAGGACTACTGGATTCTGTGAATAGAGGTGATCTCACTCTCACTCTTGATGCAAAGACCTGGAATACTCTTGCCAAATATATCAGGAATTGCACAACGTCTAAACGTAATGACGAAAATAACAAATAAACCATGTTTTTATATTTTATGTTTTGTTTCTTAGTTTTATATCACAAATAGATAGACGAAATGCAAGATACAATCATCTTTTATGTAATTATTAAATTTTTGAAATATAAACCAAAGTTGTTGGCATGATTAAATGAGTGAATTGTCATTTATTTATTCATAAGCATGGAGATAAGTGTTTTTTACAACTACTGCCCTTCCCCAACCTTTCTAGTATAAGTTCAGAGTATTAATTTTAGTAGAAAGGATCGATATATTAAAGTCATCCAAGGTTGGTGAACAATGGGTACGCTTTCCTTATTTTCCTTTTTTATAAACGATGCAACGTATATAGGATAATCAGGATAGCGAATTTAAGTTTTATTAAGGAGGTAAATAAAGCTATATTAGGGCTGGATATATAAAGATAGAAATAAGACTACTAAGGATAAACTTTCACATTTTCCTTTCTATTCTAAGATAGATGGTTCCAATAGTTAGATGATCTGCCGTCTGGCAGATATCCCTGTAATATCTTGTTTCAAGCCTCTGTATATGATATCGCAATACTTTTATAGTAATTTATTTATAAAGCACTCATTAATTATTCTTATTGCCAAAAAGAGTATACATTTACAAAGCCGTAGCCATAATAAAATTATTTGTCAAACTAATCATGTTCATATTGGGATTATTTTCTAAGCTGATACAAAGAGCAATATGAAAAAGCAATAGACGAGCAAAAATCTAAAACCTAAAGAGTATAGATTTGTGTTACTTGCAGCAGTGTCATCAGTAAAGGTATCAAGCTCTTGTAGTACTTATATTGGTGGTTTTTTTCTGTCTAGTGTAATGTTACAAATTGATGATAATGGCATTTGTATTTGAAATGCTTGATAAAAGTGATAATTTTTTAAACTACAACAACAGTAGTAGTAATAAATACAAATACAAATACAAATAGTGTTGAAAGGGGGTAATGTGTTATATAAATTTGATGTGTGGGAATTGGTCCATAAACTCATCGACTTTGGGATTTCCACCAACAAAGATGACTAACTTTAGGTTATTAAATATCATAAACAGTCTGTTAAAGAATTCCATATATTTTGAGTTTCTGGTTTTTATAGATCGTGATAGTGGTTGTTGAAGTCCTGATTGGTCCAGTGCAGCACCGCCTGTTCCCGGAGATCTTCTTATTATTGGCGACCGTGGTGGTAACGGCGGTGGTTGCTGCTGTCCATGGGGTGGTGGTGGTGGTGGTGGTGCTAGTAACTGTTGGGCATTGTCTGTTGAGTCAAGTTCTGAATGGTCAAACAAGATGTTTATGACCAGTTCCAATACCTTTGGAAAACAGACTGCATGATCACTGTCATTGCCAACTTGTTTTAGGTCCAATCCCAAAAATTCTCGAATCAGGGGATCTTCTGTATCTCCTTTTGTTACAGATACCTCAAATCTATTCAAATAAGGCAGCTGGGTCAAAATCTTGAATCGATGACGAAGAGGAATAACAAAATCACCCAACTTTAGTTTATTGAGTTGAGTGCACGACCAGGGAATAATCGGTGTATCATTAAACGGTGGTATGGAAAGTAGTACTGGGTCATGGTGGTGGTGATGAGATAAATGGCCAGTGTTTATCGCTCTTTGGTATTGGGAAACATTTATATCGGACTGAATTGTGATAGCTATAATATTTTCATCCAAGATGTGTGGAATCGATGTTGACCAAGAGCCAATATCTAGAATTTTTAGATACTTAAGGTTTTGGACCAGTGAAATGAAACCGGTATTTGAAAGAATCAGAGGACTAACCAAATTGCTATAACTATTATTGTGGTTGGAGGGGTTCAAGGATTCTAATTGGTGGTGGTTTTGTAAAGGCAACAGTTCAAAAGGGGTTGAATAACCATGAGCTGATTCTGTTTCAAGTACTTGTAGTTCAGGACAATTCATTGAAATGTCAATAGCCAATATATCGCTAATAAAAGGGATTGCTAAGTGGGTTAACATCTTGTGTTTGTCATTTGAAGAAAATAGTCTGGAAAATATCCAAGTTGGTCTGAACTCGATTTGTTGGCCGGCTTTGACTTCAGAGCAAATGAAAGTGCAAAGTGAAGGAAAAATTTTAACATCAATGCCTAAATCTTGGGGATATTCTTGTTGTGGCTGTTCCTGGAGGTCGCCAGCATTATCGATTTCATTGCTATTGTTATCATCATTAATAGGCATATTTATTGCTGTGGGTATTTCTACGGTGTGTAGATAAAGATACCTGAGACTCTTATACCCGGATGGTAATATATCCTCACAGTAATTAAATGCATCAGAATACACGTCCAAAGACAATCTTTCTAGATATGGTTGACAAGAAAATAAGGCATTTACAAATGTATGATCCAAAAGTAGCGAACAAATATCAAGCGAAGTCAGGAAATTTGGAAGTGAGCAAATTGCATTGCCAACAGCTTGAGAAATACTTTGTGGGGATAATAATAGCGATGATACTGTTGTAGGTGTCGATGCTGATGATGACTGAGATAGTTGGTCTTGGTAATTGGTGTAATCTTGGATATTACACTGAATTCCTAATTCCTTTATATCCCGGAATGTTGAGCCCACTGCTTCTATTGCTCTAACTGGTTCTGTTACAAAAATGATATCAAGAGAATTGATATTTGGATAAACATTATGCAACTCAATAAAGAACTGTTCAGGCTCGATGCTAAGACTTGGATTAGATTTCAAAATGTATTGAAACTTTTCGTAGTCAACACTGTTTGCTATTTTACTTGTTTGCCATGACAGGGCAATCCTTTTTACCAATTGTCTGGTTTCTTCGAACCTGTCTGGATCTGGTAATTTTATGGCACACTGTAAAACCATCAAGTCCTGCCAATACAGGATTTGGCATTTTTCGTAAAGCTCTTTGTTGACTTTCATTAGTTTTGATAGAACAGACTTTTTTATACCAGTGCCGTCAAAGTAGCTTAGGATTAGACTAAGCATTGTTAATTGGAGTTTATCTATCATTGTTTTGTGAGTTGGTGCTGGTTTTTGATTGTATTATTTAGTAGCTTTAGCTTGAATTACAGCATATAAAATTATAGTGAAAGGTTGTTTTTGGACTTTGGTATATGTTGTGAATTAAAGCTAGAAATAGATATAGTAAAAAAATAGTAAAGTATTAATAAAACAGTTACTAGTTGAAATAGAGCATTTAAAAGAAGTAGGGGATAATACCAAATTCTAAATATAAGAGAGGAGATAAGAAAATAAAAATAAAGTGAAATAGGAAAAGCAAATGCATTAGGTCAGAAAAAGATAGCAAGGTAGAGAATTCAGTTGTATATCAAAAAATGTAAATGGTGAAATGATAATTTTGATTTGAAAAGATAATGTTTCTATTTGACAACACTATAAAGAAAATTATTTACATTATCTTGCTTTTGTTAAAAATTATTTTTGTGTTTTTGTTGGCGCATCAAAAATATGATGATTTAGATTATGAATCAAAACAATTAGGCAGTTTTTATAGAAAAAAAAGGTTACAAATGGTGATGATTCTATGAATAGGTAAATTGTAGATCTGACTGCTTCTTTTTATTAGTGCTAAAAATAGTAGTAATGTTGTGACGGAATTTGCCAAGTATGGAAATTTCTAGAGTAGGAATCTGAATAGAAAATAATAAGAACGTTAAAAACTATGCTTGGATGATGATTCTAACTGTAATTGCTGTATTGTTAAAATAAGACCCTAGATTCTGCAGAAGCTGGAATATATTAAGACAAGAAAGAAATGAATATAAAAAATAATTCAGAAATAGGAAACTATGGATAAGTTTAGAAAAAAGAGGAGGAACCTTGTCAGGAGTTGGGGATAAGAGGTTTTTATGTGTGGTCATTACACAGGGAGTCACGACTCCTAAAGGTCATTCGAATCCCACACAAAACACAGCCACAGGCCAATTTGTATACAACTACTGTGGACTCATTTTTTTCTAAACCCCTGTGGAATCCAATAGAACATATGCGCGAAGCTATAGTTTGAACTATTAGCCACACTAACTTTAATACTGCAACTACGGCTCTTTATTTTTGCAAATAATCCTATATTTAAATATTTAAAAAAAACAAGGCTCTAATAATAAGCGTTTTATACTGCTGTTAATAAACAGTCAGTTAGCTTGTTAGTAATTTAGCGACATGTTTCCATAATGCACTCATCCCCTTTATCCAGGACTTCACAGGCAAGATTAAAGAACCTGCAAATGCTACTTTCATAGAATCGCATACAATATTTTCAGGATCATTCAAGCCAAAGATTGGGTGAGTCCTGGATTTTCCACACAAAATTTTCATCGTTTTCAATTTGTTATCCTTGGTTATAGAACTCATCGTAGATAAAGAAAGCGTTGGTCTTTCCACTCAATTCTGTTCTCTATTGCCTGTCCTTAGACACAATAGCGGATCTGCATACCTGTTGTATAGAATTATCCACTTGTGTGCTCTTTTGCAATATCTTGCCATCACACTGTGGATTATTATATCTTTGTGGGTGATAATACAACGAAATCCAGAAATGTTGTAGTGTATATCGATGTCGCTTCTTTCTTTGCCCTGTTTAGATATAACTGAATCTATTGCTGGAGACACTTCTGCCTGTTCATTCTCAGGGTCACTGTATTGTATTTGCTTTACTTCATGCCACAGACCTAGTTCTATTTTTCTTACTTGGTGTTATTTTGGTTTTAGGCATTATGTATCAGAAGTAGTCGAAATGTAAATTGTATATTTCAAGAAATGGCATTATGAGTGCGTCTCCAGATCGGTTGAATAAAAGGAAGTTTTTGGCTCAGTGATATTTCTGTTGCTTCAAGGTAAACTATTGTTGTTGACTTTTGTATAATAATGTGCTTTAAAGCTGAAATGCTTAAATGAAACCAGAGGTTTAATCTATACAATGTTTATTTATCATGTGAATAACAAATTGCTTTTTATTAAATTGTCAGTTCAGAGTTTCCACATATAAGACTGATTCAATACTTTGATAATGTCTGTACTGTTATTAAAATAAATAAATAGTATCATTATAGTCAACATTTATAACAGATTAGCTTTAGATACATATCTAACTCTCCCCTTTATTTATATATATGTATTTATGGTGAAATTTCGCTATTGATAAATTCTATGGCAGGCAGAATTGGACCCTCATCAGATTTTGGCTTAATCACCAGTTATTACATATACAACTTCTGGGGACCTATTTTGCCCAAAATCTTGTGAAATCTGACTATATTTTAAGGAAATTCAAAAAATCTCCGTTTACGCTAATATATCACTGTTGAAGCTATGCCAAGTTTCACTTTGACAAGTCACGACGATTGTTTAATTATTATTAATAAATAAGTATATTGTCGGAAATAAGACCACTAAGAAAAGATGACCATCTTGAACAATGATCTGTACTTATAGATGTTTCAAATATTATACCAATGCCTGCTCTTGGAGGCAACTGTGAGATGTACCAGTATCATTTCACTGAATGCTGGCTATGACAGTGCCGTACCACGAGTTGAAAAGGCTTAGGCATTTTGCTTTCTATGGAAAGCCCAAATGGAAAGTTCTCCATCGAAAGGGAACAGACAGAGTCCTTTATAAATTCCCTGCAAATCAGCCCATAGCTTACACATTTAAGCTGGAGTATCTGTGATGATTGGCTAGCATCCAGGTGATATATTTGTTCCCTTTTAGAAGAGACTCTGCCAAATAGTCGCTGTGCGGTGTGTTTGCCTCTATCCCTTTATAATAATCATCACAACATTACAAGATTAAAATGTGTAAAGTGCAAAGATTTTTCTTTTTAACATTGTTTAGAATCCAGACATTTACAAAACCATAATCGCGATACATTTAAACCTCCACTATTTCTAGTATAGCCAGAATATTGGAATCAATAATATTGTTTATAAACAGCAGTAGGAAGCGTATATGCACATTAATTATTTATTTCCTGACATTTATCAGTCAATTATTGATATTACTGCTACTGCTACTCATTCAGGTATTTATTACCTGAATTTTCATGATGATAATCATATTCAAATAAAGTTTATAAAGAGGTTATTTTATTATAAGTGGGTATCAAGATCTGTGGTTACTGCTATATTTATTATCTATGTTAGTTTTTATTGTGTGAAGGATATTATTACTGTCAAGTACCTATAGTCATTAGTTTTATACTATATGGTAATAAAATATAACACCATGTATGGTATATACATTGGTTGTATGTATATATATATCAAAATATGTGCATTAACCTCAATATAGCAAGAAGGGGATATATCTGGTGTTTATGGTATTCAATGGTCTTATGAATCAATGCCACGTCAATTACTAAGGTGAAAAATAGGTGGTGATTTTTTGGACAGTACGAAATCTAAAAGAATTCGCAGGATCCATAAGGAAAAATATCCAATAGAGCAACAAATGTAAACCCTTTGAGAATCAACCTGGTG
>JANBPU010000422.1:0-11763 GCA_027575805.1 Mycoemilia scoparia | reverse complement strand
TGCCTCTACTACGGTTATTGTGAGTTATTATGTAACTCTAATGTTAAAAAAACTATTATCGTTTATATATATATATATATATATATGCCTATGATTATATGTTCACATTTGTTTAGAGTTTTATTACTATGCTGTTATTTTTTTGTTCCTTTTTATATATGTTCTTTTTTATTTTAATCAATTAAAAATGTATTAAAAAAATTATAATGGTAAAGTCACGATTGTGTTAAGCTATATAGATCATAATTTTTGAAGGGCGAATACTTGTAGGAGAAGTCACAGTCAAATGGGTGTCCAGTTTTACTAGTAAACTTACACCCTTCAAAAATTAGTACCAATATACCGTATATATGGTCAAAATTTAACCAAGCGTTGGGCAAAATAGCCCCCAGGAGTTGGATATAGAATAGCTGCTGACGGTTGGTCCAAAATCCGAAAGACTATTTCTGCGCACAATGTGCTTGAAACCAAGTGAAATCTTGCCATGCTATGATTTGTTTTATTATAGTAGATCCTTCTGAATTATAAATATAAAGAAAATTTAAATAATAGGTCAAAGTGCCTAAGATAAGTCCATGGACAAAAAGCTATTCATTCGAAATGTCAGTAACCTAATTTTTTAGTAGACTTTGTGCTATCAGCTGTATCTCCATCATAAAAAACCAAACCAACAGACCAGTTTTTATATCCGACTCCAAAACCTCGCTTTTCGGGAAACTCAATCCCAAACCCGTAATTAGGGAAAGCCAATCACTCACCATTACTTTGCTAGCAATTCAAATTAGTATAAAAATTTGTTGATTCCAATGGCTATAAATTTCATTTCCTGATGGCATTTGGTACCATATGAATAAGGCTTGAGATACACGTTACTGGAATCCTTTGCTGAAATGTATATTTATTGAGCCAGATAAATACAGAAGCATTTACAAAGTCTGCTGCTGCTATTGATATTAGTCGATGTCTTTCGAAGGACGGCATGGAGGTTTTGTCAAATGAATTCACAAAATGCTTTTTTGTGTTGATAACATGCAAAATAGACAAGAGCGAGCCCTGAGTTTTGACCCAGTCATCCGCAATTTCATACCCAACTCCTGGAGATCCATTTGATCCAAGGCTTTAAAAAAATCTAACCATATAGAGTAAAGTTGAGCGAAAAGAAGCTTGAAATAATAAAGACAGTTTCAAGGCATTCGAGAGATGGGATGTATTTATGATCATAAAGAAATTACTAGTTCAAAGAAGAGACATCATTATAATGTTCGCTCATAGCTCTAATAAGATCAATTGTTTATTTACAAATAAAAATATAGATAATTATTTATTGTAAACGAGTTAAATGTTATAATAGCAATATGAAATATAACGATGCTGGCATTGGCACAGTGCTTAATTGCGATATTGAAGAGTAGTGTATATAAATGCTAATCTGTATTTGCAAGCAATAATATTGAAATTCCAGTAAAAATATAAAATCCTAATAATTGGCATTTACTGCCACTGTCAAATGGATGCTTAGCGATATGTTTGCATTATGTACTCATCGCCATGGTCCAAGGTTTCACATGCTAAGTTGAGGGCACCACTAATATTACGTCCATAGCGTCTAATTCCATGCTCTGAATCCAATTCAAAAGCTACATTAGTCCCGAATTGACCACGTTTGTCCATCATTATTCGAACCATGTTTTTACCACAATCCCTTGCTATTTTTGTAGTCATTTGTGACAAGAAAAGCTTTGGACGCTCTACTTCCTTCATATGCTCTCCCCTGCCCTCCTTTAGGCACTCTAGGGGATTTTCATACCTGTTGCACTCCAAGATCTTTGCATGGGCAGCTTCATCGTATTTGGCCATCATGCTGTGGATTATCACATTGTCGTGGGTTATAATGCAATCATATCCTGGAATATCATAATGCATTTCAATTCCTTTAATACCCAAGTTGGTTATAGTCGAATATATTATCAGGGGTATCCCTGTATGCACTTGCACAGTCTGAGCTTTGTCTTTATTCTTATAATAGTCTAACACACTTCGCTTCAATCTGGATGCCATTGTTTTAGTTTCCCTGCTTCTTGCTACCGACCTTGTTCTGGGTTTCTTCCTTGAGGGTTCAACTGCATGTGGAGCTGCTTTTGATTTAGGCATTTTTTCATAAATTAAAACTTGTCAGAAAATGTCAATAAGAAGGTAAAAGAAATTGGAGTAAGTTGAAGCCATAGTCAGAAGCAGCTGTGGTGATGTGCTTCAATATTATGGTGGTTATTGTCGTCATTGATACAATGCGACTTAATTGATCGGATGATATTAAAATCACAAATCCTAGAATGACATGTACGTACCAATGTAGTTTGAATAGAAATGTAATTAGAAGACATGGTTTTGTGAGGGCACGATAAACATTAAATGTAAAGCTTCTATAATACAAATGTTGGTTATTGTAATACCAGAGAAGCAATAATAAATATGTTTGGTTTTGATATCAAAGAATATGGCCAGATTGAAATTGGAATCAAATGTATTGTATGCGGAAATATTTCCCCAGTTTTGATTATGTGGGTAATAATCTTTGAAGGGTGAAAGTTTACTAGCAAAACTGGACATCCATTTGGTTGTGATTGCCCCTATAATCATTCACCCTTCAAAAATTATTACCCATATGAAATATAACGATGCTGACATTGCCACAGTGCTTAACTGCAATATTGAAGAGTAGTGCATATGAATGCTAATTTGTATTTGCAAGCAATAATATTGAAATTACAATAAAAATATAAAATCCTAATAATTGGCATTTACTGCCACTGCCAAATGGCTGTTTAGCGATACATTTTCATTATGTACTCATCACCATGGTTCAAGGTTTCGCATGCTAACTCAGTAACGCCATGCATGAAATATTCATAGTTTCCAATTTGTTCAGGCCTATTCAAGTCAAAGGTACGTCCAAGCTTAATTCGTCCAGACCTCTTAGTTGCTATCTTCAGCTTGTTTTCTCTGGTTATCGTAGTAACCGTGCAAGAAAAAAGTTTAGGTCTTTCTACCTCCTTCAGTCCTTTCCTGTGAGCTCTTAGACATATGAGGGGATTTTTGTACTTGTTGCATTGAAGCAACCATAGATATGCCTTTTCGTCATAGCTTTCCATTACGCCGTGTATTATTACATTGTCATGAGTCAGGATGCTGTGATATCCTGGAATGTCATGGTGTATCTCGATTCCACCTCTTTCTGCGCATACTTTGGATATGATTGAATCCGCTTTTCGTGGTATCTTGACATGCTCCTCAGTTCCAGAGGTATTGGATCCTGCTCCAGATGTGGTCGTTGTATTGGCCTCACTCCTTGCTACTGACCTAGTTCTGGGCTTCTTTCTGGGGGGTTCAGCTGTACTTGGGTTTTTCTTTGCTTTAGGCATTGATATTTCGTGACTGTTAAATTAGTGTGTGGACAAAGGTACTAAATATTGTGAGTTGGTTATAGAATAAAGATGGCTAGATGAATAACAGTTTATGAATCGAATTAGTTCAACAAAGTGCTTCAAGGTAGTCGTTGTTGTTGTCGTCATTGGTAAAGTAGGTTTAATTAGATTGTATGGTTTATGAATTATTATTGTAAAGATTAAATACATAATACCTTAAAGTAGCGATGATATAAATTATAATAGTAATAGATATAAAAACAACAAGTAATCATGGTTATTTGAGTGATTATTTTTGAAGGACTATTGATTTTTACTAGTAGACCAGTTTCAACTTGCATACTAGTCAGCCTATATTAACATTGATAATATTATTCTAGCCCTTCAAAAATATGTACACATAAAATATCGAAAAGTATCTAGTTAGTTGTTAATTTGTATTTACATTTAAACTAATATTTAAACACATTTCGAAAATGATAACAATCATTGGCATTTACTACCACTACAAATCTAGTTAAGGACATGTACCAACAGCATTTCTTTATTAACATTGTCATCATCACTGGAGTGGAGTTATCCAGAATTTTACAAGAAATCTGTTAGGTATGGGTTAAGATACTGAGAGTTATATTAAAAGGAAATAGTAAATAGTAAGAGAAAAGTAAAAGATAAAGACACCAAGTTGGATACTAGGAGTGCGGGTGTTTGGGTTTTTTATGCTTTGGTTATGTAAATAAAAGAGCTTAAATGGGAATAATCAAGTTGATTATTTGCCATTTATCAGGCAGATATGCCACAACAAAAATTCAACAGCCTATTTTACACTCATTGACAGAAATTTCCAAAGGAGACTCCAGGTATAAAATATGATTGACTCTAATACATTTGTATCCAAATATCATAACATGTACCCTAACTCAAGTGTTATACTCAGTTATAATTCTTTCTCGATTTGTTTGAGTTGTGATGATCCAACATTGATTACCACCAACCTATCCTTATATATAAGCAAATAAGAATAAGTTGTAATTAAGAGAAAGCTGTCAGTATCAATAGTAAGGGTTAGTAGCGACAATAAACTCCAAAATGCCAACCCATAATAATAGCAAATAATCTATTCCAAATTTAAACTTGTTTTTTTCTTTTAATAAACACATACATATATATTTATGCAAGATAAACAATCTCATCATCACCTTTATCACCACTACATAATTAATTATTTTCTCAAATAACCTCTACTTTTATACTCTCTCAATATGCCTCGAATAGAATCAACACCTCGACTCCAAACACCACCAACCGGTGGTTCAGCCAGCTCAACTACTACCACCAATAGCAGTAGAACACCGTATAGTTTAAACCGTATCCCACGATCATCAATAATCCAAGTATTCAAATGGCTCGAAAAAGGAAGCAACTTTAAGATATGGAAAAAAAGTAAATTATCCACCACGGCCATATTGTGTAAAGAAATTCCATTACTAAATGACGCCAAGCCCGAAAGAATAAAAAGCAAAATAGACTATATTCTAAACACGTATGCCAAAAAAATGAAACAAGTAAAGGCCGATGCAAAAAAGAAAGGATTATCGCCAGAAATATTGCTCAATATGGATGCGCCTTCTGTTTTGGAAGGACCGCCTTTAAGAGATGTTCATAACTTGGTCACCAAAAACAAGAATAATCATAATACTGATGATGATGATGATGATGATGATGATGATGATAGTAGCGATGACAACGACGAAGGCGATATTGATGAATATGGTGGCAATAGTAATAATAACACACATAGTTTGCCAACAACACTCCCTCCTCCATCCCAACAACAGCATCCAAAAGTCACTGGTTTGAGAGAAATAGTACCTAATAGAACAAGGCGCGAAAATTTTCTTTCAAGTATATTATCAACATCATTACCGAATTCACTTTCAGCTTTTTCCACACGTTCATCTGATAATAGTATTGTTTCTATTACCAGTCCCAACCACGCCAACAACAACAATAATCATGATAATCATGATAATAATAATAGTAGTAGTACGAAAAATAGAAATACTAATACTCATCAACCAGCAACACTACGCCCAATCTCAACCTTATTATCAACAAGAACAACAACAACATCACCACCACCACCACTAATAATAAATAAATCCGATCTAGAAATCCATAAAGAAGAATTGGAAATCCGCAAACAAGAACTACAAATCCGCCGTGAAGAATTACAAATCCAACGACAAAATAACCAACAAATCCATGAAGTCCTTAGAGAACAGCAGAAACAAATTTCCAGATTGCTCGATCTATTATGTCAACGAGAACTCAACAACAACAATCGTAACAGTAATTGAAGTTGAGGTGATTTTTGTGTGTATAATTTATATATAATATATAAATCATCTAGCTTATAGATACGATATATACTTGTGTTGTTAAAAACAATTGTTATTGCTTTTATGAAATGGAGATCGATCAGACATTAATTAGGCAGAAATGGATCCTTAGGTTTTGGCCCAATCATTAGCCATTTAATATACAACTTACTCCTAGGAAGACCAATTCTACCCAAAACCTTGTCAACTCTGACCAAATACAAATATATTAACCAAATAATAACATTAATAATAATAACATTAATAATGAAAATGTAAAATTGACAATAAATATAAATAATACGATTAATATTCAAAAAACAAAGAATAGAAATAGTGAGTATTTTTCCTTGATATATAATACAAAACAATGTAAGACAACAAATAATAGTAATAATAATAATGATGATGATGGATAATGAATGAGCGATTTTGTAAATATGAATATACATTCAAACAACCACACAGATCAAAACTAGTCAGTCTTTTTTATATTTCCCATTTCACTAGTACAACTAGCCACCACTACTAAAGACCGTCAACAAGTTCTACCACGGCTTATACTGTTGGGGTCGATGTGGAAGTGGTGGAGGTAATGGGCCACTACCTTGTTGAACACCAGGCTGTGGACCTAAACCGCCATTATAAAATTGCTGCTGCTGCTGCTGTTGTTGTTGTTGTTGTTGTTGCTGGGCTGGTGGTGGATAAAAAGATTGACTTCCATAATAACCCGGCTGCTGTTGATACTGTTGATGTGGTGGATATTGCTGCTGCTGCTGCTGCTGTTGTGGCGGTGGAGGAGGGTATTGTTGTTGAGGATTATACATTGTGGAGCCGTAGTAAGAGTTTGTAGGACCAGCTGTGCTTCTTTGTTGCTGGTAGTAACCTCCTGCTGCTGCTGGTGCTTGTGGCTGGCCACCCCCATAGCCATTTTGCTGATATCCTAATGGCGGCTGCGGTGGTCGTTGTTGTGGTCGTGGAGGAACGGGATAGGGCGTGTTTAACGTCGTTGGTACGGTTCCAGGAATGATAAAACCGCCAGGATCGCCGTTATGCATCTCGCCAGCCATACCACTATTGCTATTGTTCTGATGAGCTGCTGGTGGTGGTGGTGGCTGTGCGTAGTTATAATAACCGCCAGATTGCTGAGTCAAAGCAGATGGACTTGCGTTAGTACCAGTCCCGCTGCCCCCACCGTAGCCTGGCGAGTAGTTGTATTGCTGCTGTGTTTGTTGTAGGTATGGTGATGAGGTAGAGGCCATAGCTGCGTTGCTGCTGTTATATGCTTGAGGTGACCCTACAGCGCTAGGGGCACGAGCTCCAGAATACTGAGAAGGGGAAGGAGAAAAGTTTGGCGGGTATCCGTTCGTTGTCATGATATTTTTATTGTCAGGGGAATTGAATGCCGTGCCTCCATTGTGGCTGTTAATGATTGGACCGGTGGAGGAATTGCCGTTGCTGTATTGGCTTGAGTATGACTGGTAAGGATTGTGATAGCTCATTAATGATTTTCAAGTATTATAAAATTTATAGGTAGATATAAAGGAAAATAAGCCAGGTGTAGAGAACAAAGATGGCTGCTGATGTACGAAAAACTAGCTTGGTGCTTGCCGTCCCTGAAATAGGTTTTTGAAAAAAGATACTCAGACAAACAGACAGACAGAAAGAAATGTTGTTACACAGATGACGGAGCACTACTGTAGTAATAGTTGGGGAATAAAAAGAAGGGGTGAGTAGCTGTAGAAAGAAATGGGGGGAAGAACGAGTTATTAAGCAATTGCGGCTGATCCAACAGCGCAGTGAAATCGAAACTTTTCAAAGTTATTTTCTCATAAAAATGCCCCTTGAGCTTGCAGCATTTTTAATTGCCTATCTCTTATCTGCTCTATCCTTTTGCCACATCAAACGACAGGCACACGGCAACTTTCACACTAGCCACTCCTCCTGCAATTGAATGCCCAGCTTTTCTATTGTTTTCTCTTCAACTACAACCACCCCTCACATTTCCTTGTTAATCAGTTGTCGTACTGCGGCATATTGTCATGGTGCAGCCATTATGTGTTTTATGCCCTGACCGGATAATATAGAGACGCTCCTGCTTACTATTGTCTGCTGGGCTTTACTAATTCTCCCTTTCATGATGTGACATTTTGGTTTTTAATATTTTCATCACCTGACAATTTAATTGCTTTTGTGCTATTGTGCCATTCAGAATCGTTTTAATAAAGTAGTCTTTCATGGCCACATTTACACACACAAATGGATCGTGATTTCGAAGGGCTAAGCTTTACTAGTTTCAACTTGCACGTTGACAAGCCTATATTAACATTTATAATATTTATTTAGCCCTTCAAAAATTATCTCCCATATGAGTTATTATTTTGAAGGGTGATCATTTAATAATAGGCTGTGATTGCCCCTATAAATATTCACCCTTCAAAAGCTATGATCCATATCTCTTTTTGCAAGATATTTCATCATAGTTGTCTTATCTTTTGGAATTTTCATGACAAATTCTTATCTCCACAACAAAGAAACACGTGTTCAAGCGATTCTTGTTTGGTCAGTCACCCATTTATTATAAATAAACATCAACATCACATGCCCTCCAAAAAGATAGTCCTCAAAGCCTTTATCATTTTGATCGTGGCTCATGTTCTTACAAGACACATGCCATTATAAACAACTAGAGCTTCAAGCAACCACTTGTCCATTATTTAATCTATTTCTAAATAATGTCTTTTATATTTCTACAAACCTACTAGATCTCACTCACATTCAATAAGTGGTCGCGATTATAGACTATGTCAACATAAACCCATAACACCATCCCGATAAAATGACGATATCTATCACAGATTAGGCGATGTTGTACACATAATAACCTAAATCTTAGTTGCTGGAGTAATGGTAGTAGTATCCATATTTCGATATTTTAGCGTTTTAAACACAAACATACTACCCCCATACATTATTCTAACAAAAGAACGGAAAGGAAGAAGCCAATAATTACTCAGTCGCCATCTTTTCAAGACAGCACAACAGGAAACACTCAACAACTAAGCTAAATGCAGAGAAGGTCTAAAACTTCAACATCGTCATCGACTCGTCGTGCATTCACTCATCTATTCCAGTCAACAGCCGTAGCTGATACTTACAATAGCCTTGAGCAGCCATCTGAGTCCAGCAAGTCGATAAAGCCAACCGATATTGTTAAGGAGCTAAGGGAAACCACACCACCGCTATCGACTTCAAATCCCAATAGCAGTAACAGCAATGTTAACAATGATGTCGTTGGTGGCTTGCAGAGTGTAAAAGAACCATCTTCTGTTCATGACGCTCCGCCACCCCTACCACCCCGTTCAACAGCCACACAAGACAGCAAGCCCAAAGTTGGAGAAGATGCCCAAACTAAAAATAAAAGCCACGAGATCAAAAACACTTCATCCAGGACGTTATCATCATCACTATCTTCATCGTCTCTGTCATCTAAATTCAAAAAGACACCATCCAATCCAACTGACAATACTCAAACCTATCTAAGCCAGCTATTACAAATAATAGAAACCCAGATAAGTTCCAAATTACCAGACACTTTGACCACAGTCACCAACAAGCTACCTATTGTCATTGAAAAGAATTCAAAACCATATTTGGCTCTCTACAATTTATGTCGATTCGCAAACCGTCAACGAAACCCTCCATTGCCTGAAGTCATAACCAGCAAAGAATGGCAGTTATTAATGGACAACCTGGTGGTTCATTTGAAATCCCAACTATCATCATTCATAAATTCCTCATTCTCTAATACTAATGATGATGACGACGACAATGTTACCAAAGCTGCACCTCCTTCTACAACCCCTACAACAACCATTACTACTACAGATGTGGACCAGTGCATAACAGAAATTATCGAATCCATAGAAAGATACCTGATGGAATCAACCTACCCCGTCCTATTCTCGCCTCCAAACGAAAGCAGTAACGTCCGATCATGCGACCAAACATTATCATCCCGAATTGCCGCTCTTTCCATAGCTGGCATCAATCTCTCGCACCTAGGAATTGCAGTTGACCAAGAAACCATGAAGCTTATTGACAAATCCGTGGGGGAAATTGGGAAATTGTTTAGTGATATGAATAAGGTGTTTTGTCCGCTAGATAAGCTCAAAAAGGTCGTGGACGCTCATACTTTGGTTGTGGATCACATTGAGATTTGGAACAACCATTTGTTGAGTTGTGCGACCCCAAAGTGTACAGAAAAGAAAGATAGTCTTAGTAGCAGCCCTAGTAATAATAATTCTTCTTTATCTCCAACCCAAGAAGAAACATCCAAAAATGCCGATAATATGAATGACAGTAATGGCTCTGCCACAACAACAATCGCCTTTTCAACTGACACTATCCTTCCAATCCTTATCTACACCGTAATTCGAACAAATCCACCAAAATTTGTTTCAAATATTAGGTATATCGAAATTTACAGATATCAACCACTTCTTGAAGCCCAATATTCTTATTGTCTGACTAATATGGAAGCCGCTATTGCTTTCTTGACTTCTGATGATGTTAAAGAATTGGGTCTTTCTGCTGAATTATCATCATCATCATCATCTACATTCAACAATATGTCCTCTTCCTCTACCACCGCGTCCTCCACTGGCCACCACAACCACAATAGCAATACCATTGGTGGCGATGGAGATCCAAAACCAGAACTCAAGAATATAAAGAAACAATTGCCTGTTGTTCCTTTTGTCACAGAAGTAGGCAATTTTAGTAAAGATTTTGTGGTAAATGTCGTTGGCGGTGTTGCTGAAGGTAGTGTTAGAGTTGCTTCTAACGTGTATGATATAACCTTTGGGAAATTTATAAAACCTTCATCTCTTTCATCAACACCAAATAATCCACAAGCCAACAGCACCCAGGACTCCTCCTCATTGTTACCAAAGAATGTACAAAAAACTAGTTCGATTATTAAAGCAAAATATGTACTTCAAGATGCTAGTGAGCAATTGGCATCAAGATCCGAATCTATTTCAAAAAGTTCGTTTAAACCAACTTCATCATCTAGCGGGAAAAACAATTTGGATTCGACATCACTTACATTGCAACAACCCAATACCATCTCAACTACCAGTGCATCAACAGATGATGTTATAAATACAGCAACATCTCATATTGAACAACCCACCTCCCCCACTTTATCACCAAGACAAATATCATCTACAACAACATCGGCAATAAATAAACCAGATATTAATTTGAGATATCTTGAAATATCATCAATTGATGAACTCAAAGTATCTGAGCTTGACAGTAAGTACATCTATCATATCATTTTATTCTTACTCTTGCATCAACCTAAATAATACACACAAAATTAACATCCACATGAAATACTAATACTACTTAAAACATCTTTTTATTATAATTGTATGTATAGATTTGTTGAAAGAATATCAGAAATTGGCAACATATATCATCAACAGCAACAACAACAACAACTAACTGTTGTCCTCCTGTCCATTTTTATTATATTAATCATATTCATGTTTCTTTTAACTTTATTTCTCTCTCTCTCTCTCTTTCTTTCTTTCTCATTGTATTGTGGATATGAATATGAAGTCTGATAAAGGCTAATGAATTTAAAATGCAAACAATATTAGAATAAAATATAATAGCGTTAAAACATAATTATAACTGCTATTTTAGATAATAACCACTTAATTTCATAGTTCTTAGTACCAACATTGACTATCATCGTCTTCGTTTTTATTAATATTGGTACTCCAACCAGAACCATCTATATCATCATCATCACTGTCTCTCATTTATCAAAGAAGAATGGCTAATGAATTATATTTACTTCTTACTTTATTATAATAAAATTTGGGGAAAGAGTATAAGAGTGAACTATTAAGGTCTGGTTCTATGCTTACTTTACCAATGCATAT
>JANBPU010000421.1:0-11815 GCA_027575805.1 Mycoemilia scoparia | reverse complement strand
TGGCCATAACGTGCTTGGTTACGGTGATCGGACGGGAACCGACATTTTCTCGTTTGTATGGTCGCAATTCAGGAAATCAAAAATCATATATCACACTAAATTATATCTCTGTGTTGTATTGTAATTCTAACACAGTTGAAGATAGAGCAAGCAACGATTACTTTTCAACTCCTGATTGCTGGTACTTTAATGAGGGGTTTATTTAAATTAGTTGTAAATAGTAGTAAATGCTTGCCTGGGCTTTCCTTCTCTAAACTCATGTGGAATTGTTGTTTATGAACTTTGTTCTTTCCAAATTCATTGGTTTTTTAAACACAGTAGTTACAATATCAATATCGCTTTATCAATAATAAATCGAACCAAATCTCAGCGAATAAACCCCCTAACAAACCAAGTTGAATTATGTAGACCATTTAATATCCAAAATGACATTTGCTATACCAAAGCAGCAGCGCACTGCTATTAAGTAAGGTTTATACTGCCATCTATCCAAATGACATTATATTATATAATGACAATCTTAGTACCTAAAAACTATTTCTCAATCAGATGTAATAAGCTGCATAAAGCTTCATATAACACAAGGGGATCTCCTTCAATATATCACGATTTAATAGTAAAATGCTTTAAATAATATAATGGTTTTGGATTTTGCAGGCCAAATCGCCATTATCTGGTAGTTTCTCAATGAATGATCCAACTCAAACTGCAAGTTAGTTGCCCCTTTTTTCTACACACTTGGCACGCTAAATTTGTTTTCGTGGGGTACTGATAAATAGGAAAACATCAATTTACTATACTGCACCTCAATTATTTCTGTTCGAGAACTTGCTATACGGTCAAATTTCATTGAAGAACAAATATATGGTAGGTCGAAGCCGTCCCTCAGACTTTGGCCCAATAACAAGCCTTTTCAGGTGCAATCCTGGGGACCCATTTTGCCCAAAACCTTTCGAACTTTGCCCATATACAATTGCAGCTGAATAGCCAAACATTTGTTTAGGATTTACTTTTGCATCAAACAATTTCTCAAGAATACTCTTATAAATTATTAGATTTCACAAAGCCCTATAAAAAATGGAACCCCAGGAGCCGCATATAAAATAGCTGGTGAATGGGTCAAAATCTGATGATGAGGGTCCATTTCTGCCTGCCATATGCTTGACTTCAACTGAAATACGACCAAATAAGCAGCAAGAATAACAACAAGAATAAAAGGGGAAACGGCGCAATGGAAGGATCTTTGCAATCGCTCAACAATGAAAAGCAAACTAGAATTATAAATACACACATATGTATTGTTTACAGCAACAAAGAAAAAGAAAGTTCCCTCCTCACACGTAGCCACACGTAATTCAAATGGCCTTAGACTAAACTGGCAGTGGGTCATCAAGAAATAAAGTGAGAAATGCATCATGACTTGAAGATATTATGTTGGATTTCTATGATGAGTGTCAAGTATATAGAGCATGAGGATTGGGATGCCATAAACTTGATATACTTGAACAAATAAAAAATGAATGTTTAGCCTGGACGCATTGATAAATTTGAGGTGAAATAGGAGTCAAAGTATGATGTATAAGCTTTATATATCATTGGACACTGAAGCATTGCTGATTCTGTTTTCCAAGCAAGCCAACACTTATAGCGAATGAAGCCGAATCAAATAGTTCTGGTTCCAGCTCAGTAGCAATAATCAACTATCAACTTGAGTTTTGAAGTGTGTCAGGCAAGATGTATCGTTACGAGAAGTGTTTTGGGCTTAAAGCCATCAATGATCCATCAGCTTGCCATTTTATAATCAAATTAGCCTTTAGAACAAACAAGAGCCTCCCTTATGCAGGTGATTGTTTCCATAGTAAATTAGCACCGTAAAAATACTTTTAGTGAAAGTGGATTCCAGTGTGGTTTTCGGTCTAGCATTATGCTGCTGTATACCAGTTTTATTAAAAAGGCGCAATCAAGAAAAAGTATGATGACAGCGTCAAAAGCACAAGGATAATGTGAAATGAAAAACTACCTATTATTGTTAAACTTATCGAGGAGCTTGCTGCGACCATTCCTTCTGGCTCCGCCAAGAACTACAGTGCCTCCATTGCTATTGTCTTGGGATCTGGGCTCAGATGGATAAGTACTGGATGATGGTCTGGCAATGTTAGAGGGAGGAGAGCGAGCTTGGGGATTCAACTGGGAGGGCGTGTTATGGTTGCTTTCAGCGTTCAGATCGCTTACATCCTGAATTCTTCTGATGCTGCCAGAGCCTAATGATGATGGAGGAGGAGGAGGAGGAGGAGGGTTTGGTCTTTGATTAGAGCCCTCAGATACATGTTTGCGACTATTTACGTAGGCACAGAACAAAGAAAAGTTGGTTACAAATTGCAACCATATTTCATCATAACAAGGAACACTAAAAAATATATGTGTACTTACCAAATGGGGCATGTCCCATGCTTTTTCAACCATTCTTCACCACAGTCACGGTGAATAAGATGTTCACAAGGCAAATCAATCACGGTTTCCCCAGTAGAAAGAGCCTCCAAGCAAACAGGACATTCAGCATTCTTGGCCACGTCACTATCAGTAACTTCACGTCTAGGCAGACTATTGATTGTCTCTTCGCTCGCAGGTGGTGGTCCATTGCGTCCATCATACTGATCCAATGTCATAGTAACAATGTCATCGATTACTCTCTGATCATCAGTATAATCATCAGAGCTAACCAGACCGCCACCGACTCCCGTAGGAATAGGATTTCCCCCTACAGGAGTACCACCACCACCAGTACCAAAGTCATTGCCTAAACCACTACCACCCCCTCCTACAAGAACATTGGGTGGAAAACCGTTAGTTGGAAACATATTCAATATTGGAGAGTCAAATGGAAACCCAGCACCATCAAAGAAATCCTGTGGACTTAATCCGCCATTAAAGAATCTCTGTACAAAGCCGTTTGAGAAGGGAAATCCCATTCTACTTCTTGCTAACCATTCATCATAAGTAAAATCACGCTCATCATCGCCACCATACCTATTATTATGGCCATGTCCTCTTCCACCGTTTCTACGACCGTTGTTTGTGATGGTTTGATTTCCTGGTTCATTTGGATTTCCATAGTTGATGGTGACATTTCCGTTGGTATCTTCAAATCCTTGATAGCCATTGCCACCAAAGCTTCGACCACCACCACCACCACCACCACTATGGCCACCACTGCCTCCAAATCCTCCGCCTCCTCTGCCATTACCGCCACCAGAGGAAAATGTACGGCTAAAAGGCTGACCATTGATAGTTCCAAAGATACGACCATGTGTACCGTTCTGACCTGATCTTACTGTGCTGGTTTGGATAATAGAGCTGCCCCCACCACGGCCTCCATGTCCACGGCCGTGACCTCCATTACCACTATGCCCTCCACCAAATCCACCAAACCCTCCAAAACTGCCGCCGAAAGGAAAACCGCCACCGAAAGGTGAACCACCACCACCACCACCACCAAATGGAAAACTACCGCCGCCACCTCCAATGAAGCTATCAACATGGCCTCCATTGTTATCACCATTTTCGCCATGACCATGGTTATAGCCATTATAACGGTTTCCATGTCTATATGATCTTGACATATGAACAGGATAATCCCCCTTCTCATTTTTGTTGTGGTCACTGCTATCTCTGGTGGTATTTGCTTGGTAGCTGCTGCTACTGCTGCTGCTTTTGGATTTGGATCTGGAGTCAGAGTCTTCAACCAATTCAACTATTTGAGAAGACAAATTTTGTCCAACCTTTCCTGTCCCATTATGAGCCTTGAGTTTCGATCTTGAGATGCTATGGGGTTGTTTGTGTTGCTATATCCATATAATACATTTATAATATATTCATTCAGTCAGTCAGTCAGTCAGATTATTATTATTATTATTAATGTCATTAAAACATAATAGTAATAATAATGATAATAGTGAGTGATATAAATACAAGGTTACTAATATATAATCTTAATGATGAGAGGGGTGGGTGGGTTGTGTATGTATGATTTTATTTACTTACATTGCTTCTACCTTGTACATTGAAGCTACGGCACTTTGGGCAAAAAGCAGTTCCCTCCAAAGCATTAGATCCACAAAACGAGTGACAACAATCAGAACATTGAAATGTTTCATCACGGCCAAAATTGGAAAGCATCTTTAAACAAACAAATTCCTCAAAGTCTAGTAACTATAATAGCCTACTATTTGAATTTTAGAAATATTTTATATAGATGCGAATTGGTGGTGGGTGAGACAAAAAACCAAAATGGAATACTATACAGTATATTGAAAAGAAACGAGAGATGTTAGAATATTGATGTGTATTTATATTTTTTCGGATTGATAAAAAGTAGTTGTGGTAGTAGCGACTCGCATCAAGGCAAACATGGCTTTAACACTAATAAGGTTGGCCTGTCAGCTGCCTTTCTTTTGATGACACACGCTTTTGAATCATTTGTACATTTTAAGTAAAAAACATACATACATGATGTGAAGTACTTGTATCTGGTCAAAATAAGTAAAAAAGCATTGGGACCCACACGTGTATTTGACACCTTATTTATATACCAGTAACCTTTTGGTGGGTGTGGATACTCTATTGGTCGCTTTGGTTTAATAACTGTCAGCACTCACAAAACTCATCCGGTAGTAGCTGCATTATAATGAATTGAAAGATATGTGTCAATGTGTGTGTGTATATAGGCATGACACCAAAGTGGCACTTTGTCAATATTTACAATCAAATGTTTCATATGCAAAATTTGGAGTTCTTTTTGGATATATTTAATGTATATCATTGGGCCGAATGTCTTTGGCTATAAAACTATACTTTGTGTGTCAACCACAATTAAGCTGCTATTCCAGAATCCAAATGTGCTTTTGGAAATTAATACTTTGGATGTAAAGAAACTGGCAACTCAATTGTTTTTTCTCAACTTTGTTTATGCCAATAAAACGACAAAGCAAGAAACAATTAGTCTACAATCGCTGCTATTACTTGCCTAATTTGGTATATTATCATCTGGTTTCAAATCATGATAGCTGATTTTGGCTAATTAAAGAATTATAATTTCTTTGATATAGGTAATAATTTTTGAAGGGCTATATAGTCATCCATTTGGCCGTGATTGCCCCTATAAATATTCACCCTTCAAAAATTACAATGGCTATTTATAAAGAATTCGTGTTTTGTAACTTTGAGATATTTACACTTCCGCAAAGTCATACTCACACACATGCTCTCTCTCTCTCTCTTTGCCCCCACAATTGATATATGTGTATTATTATTACCCTTCGCATAAGGCTTTTATATGACGGACATAAAACAGTTATAGAAGCTCCGATACATATAAATGAAATTCTTTTACAATTGGTACCAGCATATAACCACAATACATCTTAGTGGTCGTGACTGTGTTGATGACGGCGGTTAATTTTTTTTTCGCTTCATGTAATGCAAGACCTGGGTGATGGGAATGAAGAGCAGAGTAATGAATATCACACCATTGTAAGAAAACAATAGCACCAACAATTATAATTGCGATAATAATTTTGAGTTTTTAATATCGGAAGTTAAGAACACCCGATTCATCCGAATCTAGCTAAATAAGTATAAATGATTGAGTGAGTGAATGAGTGTGAGAAATATATGAGAGACTGATGGTTAGTATGGTAATATTAAAAAACCAGTCAAAGCCACTTTTATAATAAAAAAGAGTATTGGGAAGTTGAGTAGCCTGTCTGTTGGTGTTAGTATCAGATTGTTATAATAAAATTGATTAAAGCGACTATACTATTACTATAAACAAAATAGGTTCTTTTTTTGGAAACGATGGTGATTATAGATCGGTCACTAGTTGGGACGAGTCTTTTACAATGTCAACTAAGCTATTATGATACTACCAGTACATCTTAACAAGCATTCCACTATAAAACAAAATCTCCTTAAGATTTGCCAGGGACTTGTTATTGAGCATAACTGCATCACTTCTGTATTGTCAGTAAAGCAGCTTGTCATCTCAACTACCATTTGTAATAATTATTACTGTTACAACCAAGAAATACCGATCCTTTCTTTGTAAAAAACCAACTCACCCCCACAGTGATTGAGTATGAGCATGCATATGGATCATTATTATCGAAGGGCTAATTTTTACCAGTAGGCCAGGTTCAACCTGCATACTGGTCAGTCTGTATCATCATTGATGAATGCATTATTATGTATAGTCTGCTTTTAACCCTTAGAAAACAACTACCCATATGTGGTCAGATTCTACAAGAGTTTATACAAAAATGGGTCTTCAGGAGCTGCATATGGATGTGCTGATGGTTGGGTCAAAATCTGAAGAATGGCTTCTGCCAGCCATACATTTGACCCAAAGTTAAAACTTACCTTGTGAGATCTTAATAGCTATACAATACCAAATGTAAAATCATTTACAAAGATACAAAAATAGCATTTTTGTTGCAGCATATTATCTGACAGAGTTCGACAGTAGTCATCATGTTTAATCATTCATTTGGGGTTTATCTATTTAAGCTATCTATTCAACATTATTTGTTTTCAGTGGAGCTCTTTTATTCTTCTTGAGTTTAGCTTTATTTTCAATAAATTCCTTCATCAATATCAGCATCGTCTGTGTCCAATCCACTCAAATTATAACAATACTCTAATTAACCAAACAATATTAATCATCAAGCTTGAATGCGCAACTGACCATGTCTTTTGCACATTCTCTTGCAGTATGGGGATAAAAAAGTAAAGAATGGAGGTCATGTTATAATGATTGGAAGAGAGATAATGGATAAAAGATTGGAGATTGCAGTGTGATGATGTGAGATGATCAAGATCTACATAAAAGTCGGTTTTTAATATGAACTTGAGGTCCGAGAGTCTACCCAGAGTCACCACAGTCACGATTTCCATTAATATAACAATATGGATCTGTGTTAAAGTCATGGGTATCTTCTCTCTCTCTCTTTCTCACATTGTAGTAATAATGGTAGTAATAGTGGCAGCTGGATAATCATGACATGACTACACGACCCAGCTGCTGTTAGTAATTTACTCACATTTGAAATATTTCTCTGGGTGTGGGTGTGGGTGCGTGAATTAATAACCACGCTGGTTTTTAATTTGTAAAACCGAATCCCATGTGTCAAAATGAAAAGAACGAGTGAGAGGGATTAGTTGATATTAGCCAATACACATCCACACAAACGCCATTCCATAGGCTGATCTACCTTTCCCTCTCTCATCCTTCAAATTCCCCCCAAGTATGTGTGGCGAATTAATATTATTCAAAAAAAACCAGCATGAATAGAAAGAGAGAGAGAGAGAGAGACCCCAAGAAAATTTATTTGAAGATTTGAGATATCCACATACAGGATCGGAGTTAAAATCTGACCGCTAGGACCGTCGTCCCTATTATCATTATAATTGGATATCGTCTATCATCCTAAACCCTCGCCCATACAAGAAGAAGAAGAAGAGGGTATTGTAAACTTTTGAGTACTCCGGTCATAACGCCAATGTGTTTTATTAGTCAATAATATCTCAAGCAAATAAGCCAAATTAGTAGGAGAACAAGCATAAAGTAATGTTTATTAGCACACCATCCAACCAATATCTATTTAGTTTTAAGATTTTGAGAAAAATTGCCACCGTCTACTACTACTACTACTACTACTACTATTACTACTAGTTGCTTTAACAGCACCCCCACATAGAAGATGGTGCTATTTATGCCAGCCAATGACACCAAATAAATTATATAGCCGATTTTTATTCGGTGTGACTGACCACTCATAATTTGATTAAGGTACATTCATGTCCAGACACACGGGGAGGGGTAAAGTTGAAGATTACCCCCACCAGTATAATTAAAGAATGAAGAGATCGGAGATGGATGACCTCCTTGAGCTCCGGGGTTGTGGGCTGAGGATAGTAATTATAGGCTGCTGGGTATTAATGCGTTTCTCAGCCTTTTGTATCTTTGTGCAGGCGTGCTTGCCTACTAGCTTGGCTTTGTGTTGGTAGCAGTATTATGTGCTTGGTTCTGAGTAGTAGTGGCTACTGAGCACAAGCACACAGCCGTACACGGTAGCTTTTTAGTATCGATGAAGGTGAAGGCGAGAATCCAGAGTCATAGCTAAGCCGCACATACACTGGCATTCACTATGAGGTGGGTGATGAATGAAGCTGTAGTCTCACTCATTAAGACTCATAGCTGGGCTGTCTTTGAAAAAGAGAGAACAGCCGAATGCGCCCACTCACAAAGAAACCCAGGCTTTGGTTGCTTGGTTTGGAATGCAAATAAAAGCAAGCAACAACTAAGATGGAGCGATTCTTTTATCGGGCTTGGTAGGCACGATCTTGTTCCGGGTTAGCTTTCGCAGCGACCAGACTGGCATTGCTACTGACTGATTCACATCCTGGCAGATGAATGACAGACAGTCAGGAAAAAAATAATTCAGAGATAGAGAGAGAGCATTATTGCGGGCAAATATTTAAAATCTGCTGTGTAAGCCAAAGAGCTCCTCCACCTTCTCTGTTTTGTTGTGATTATTGTGCCTTTTTCTTTCTTACACGCGCAAAGTTGGTATACTCCCATTGGAAAATAGCTCACATTTCTTGGTGTCTAGATCCATCCTCTCCATCTCTCTCTTAGAGTTGTTGGTAATATATAAACGACCTGCTGTTGCTGCTGCTCTCTCTCTGCCACTTTCTCTTTGTTCTTGAATATTGATTTATTATTATTACTATCATCACAACCACCACTACACTTCTCTTTAAACCCATCCCTTTTCTCTTTCATTCATAAAAAGAACCAGCCTGCTTTCTATCTCTCTCTCTCTTTCTTTCTTTCTTTTTAACATAACCACAGAAACAATATGTGTGCCATGAACACATACTTGCTATTGGCCCAAAACGCCAAGGGCTCTGCTTGTACCCAGCTCATAATCGATGCCTTGTCTGCCCCCAATATGTTTAATTTTGCCAAGCTATTGCAAATGCCCAATGTAATTGCCGTAAGTAGCACCTCCTCCCTCATATATATGCTAATGTATAACCACAACTAATTCGAGTTGCGGTTCCAAATCTCACTCGTTCTTTATGTTTTTACTGCATATATGCGCGTATATGTGTTTATGTAGTTGAAGGACTCTGAGGAATTTGCTTCATACTACCGACTCTTGGAAATATTTGCTTATGAAACATACCAAACTTACAAAGGTACGTCCATCACATACTTTATTTATGATGGTATGATGACAGCAACAGTCCGAGAGAGAGAGGGGGGGGGCAGAGATATTAAATTTGTCAATTTGAAATGACAACGATAATAATTGTTGTAGTAGTAGCAGCAGCAACTAGCTACCATTATACATACATTGTTGTTGATGCGATTACTATTTCATCTACTACCATCAATATAGATTTATCACTTGCAATAATTGTCATTGGATCTATTGCTCACACTTTTTTATGCTGTATTATAATTATATATGTGTAGATGAATCCGAACAACTTCCCAGTCTTGAGCCTACACACGTATCAAAGTTAAAGATCTTGTCGCTTATGACATATGCCGCCAAATCAAAGGTAACCGGCTAGTAGCTGCTATCAAGCATGCTTATTATTGTTATTATTATTATTTTAGTCATCAATACCATACAAAGAACTTTATCATCAACAATATTCATTATGAATAGACACTGGAGTATTCGTTCTTGATTGATAAGTTGGGCTGCAAGGATTTACAGGAAATGGAAGACGTCGTTATTGACGCCATTTACCAAGATGTTTTGGAAGCCAAGATGGATCAGCAAAGGAGAGTTGTCAGCGTAGATTATGTCGTAGGCCGCGATATTAGGCCTTCAGAACTCGGTACGAAAGTCCGTGACAAACTTGAAGAATGGACTACGACTTGTCAAGAAACCGCAAAGAATTTAGATGAGAATAAACAGCCAAATTATACAATCGAAGCCAATGGTGTGCTACGTAGTCAGTAATAATTACAACAATATTTGGTAGTGGTTATTATTGTTATCCTAACCTTGTCTTTATTGCATTTCTCTCTCTCTCTGTCTCTCTCTCAATATCTTTTTTATTTGTGGTTACATTTTCGCATATACAGCATTTTTATATCTCTTCTACTATGGTAGTAATATTGGTGCACTATTTTCTTTTTCATATATTCTACACATACACATACAGGTTGGATCCATTGTAATTTATGTACAAAGGCTTTCTCTCTCTCTCTCTCTCTCTCTCCTCCCCCCTTTTTTCCCCTTTCGATACATCTACTATTCTTTATAAAAATTCATTCTTTAGTATAAACAAATATGTCCAAGTGACTGAATGAGTGAATATATAATAATCGCATTGAGTTTAAACAATAATTCCCGAAATAAAAAATGAAACAAAAACTAATACACATAACAATAAAAATAATATTGCTACTCTGCTTTGATAAATGATATTCTGTTATTTATGAGAAGCAATGGCAGCGCCACGTAACCTCGATCTAATGAAAGCCGGTGTTTCAGGTAACTTTGTAATATCGTCATCGTCCTCTCCATACTCATCATAACCAAGCCGTCCAGGATTATTATGGTGGTTATTACCAAACTCATCCAAAGCCGAGCCCCCATTAAACTGTCGTTGTTGTAAATGTCTTTGATAATGGTGATGACTACGAATCCCCATTAATTTCCTAGTAGCCAACGATACATCGCCATTGAATTCAACCAAAAACCTTTTCAGCGACATATTGCGAACACCTTCAGGTAATTGTTCAATGTCACATTCAGCCTTTAATTTTAGATCTTGGCAGTCTTGGTCAAGTTGGGCTTTCATTGCTCGTACTTTATCTTGCACTACAATAAAACCATCATCATCATCATCATCACATCGATAATTAATTACAATTATATTTAGACAGATATTTATAAAATAATTTGGGGGGAGGAGGAGCAGGAAGAGTGGTTTAATTAATAATATTTACCTTCCATATCGAAATTTTCCAGCATTGCTGCTTTATGCTCCATAGACAATTTGGTTTCAACATAATTTGGTTTTCTCTGTTGATGTTGGTGTTGATGGGGTGGTGGTTGGATAAATCCTACTCGTGGATTCATTGACGATGAAGTTGATGATTCTGTTGTGGTCATATTGCTATCTATACTTGCGTTGCTTGGGTATCTCATTGTTGTCATCGAACTTAATAGTCCTCCTCCTCCTCCTCTTTCTTTGTCATTATTATTATTATTATTATTATTGGTACCATTTACATTGGGGTTCAATGAAGTAGTGTTGGTTGAAAATGTAGGTGGATTTCGTAACGCCATTGTGTTTAGCTCTTTTGTTATTACTTGTTCGTTTGCGTGTTTGTGCGAAGAGTAGTCGGGGAGGGGGTTTTAGTTGCTGACTTATGTGTGTGAATGCGTAATATAATAGAAAAGAATAAAGGGTGGTTAATCAATCGAAGACAAGGAAAGAATAGAAAAGGGGTTTGTTTTTATTGGCTTTGATTATTCTTATTGAGTGGGAGAGAGAGGGCATGTTTACTTTTACAAGAACCTACAGGCATACAAACAGGCACACACAGTGGTTTTATTTAGTTTTTTTTACAAAGTTGTTAGGTTTTGGCTGGGGTCTATAGTCTAAAATATAGGTCATTGTAAAATTTAATCATATGATCATGATTAAGTATTTTATTACTCCTATGGAGGTAGCTGTATGCCACATACACTAAAGTTGTGTTTACCAAATTAAATAAAATAATCTA
>JANBPU010000420.1:0-11837 GCA_027575805.1 Mycoemilia scoparia | reverse complement strand
ATTTTTGCCTTTGTTATTCAGAAAACAATGTATGTGTATATTCCGCTTTATTGATCTCATGACAGCACACATTTCCGGCCCAATGGCTGTATCCTTATAATCTCCCAGCCTCCTCTCTTTCTTGCTTTTTAAAAGGATAGTTGCTCAATGTATGTCGATTGAAGATATAAATGTCATTCTCTAAGGAATCCCAATACATCAATTATACACAGACATTCTTAATTGATTTACTTCAAAATAGTGAGATTCGACTTAAGGCCAGTTGTATGTATGTGGAAGTGGGTCATCATACTTTGGCCAAATCGCCAGCCATTAAATACCCAATTACTGGGAACCCATTTTTGCCCAATGCTTAGATAAATGAATATTGTTTACAAAATAGTGGTTATTCCTCCCATGTATTATAACCAGGCTATATAGAACCCCTAGACAATATTCACCAAATGTTATTTATTCAACACCAGGTTCAGCTAAAGTGATATATGGTCAGAGCTCTCAAAGCCTTAGAAAAAAATGGGTCCTCAGGAGCCTTATAGCAGATTCCTTGTAATCGGGCCAAAATTTGGTAAGGACATGCCATTTCTGTCTACCATAAGTTTGACCAGTAGTAAAATCTCACCATTTACACAATATTAAACTATCTGTATATAACAATTTAGGAGTATATTTATAAACTTTAGTTTATAAAAACAGTAAAATTGTATGTATCTAGAAAAATATAAACCTATGGCTTGTGTGTTGTATACCAAATATTCAGAGAAATTTGGTTATATACACTTGCCAGGCAGTTCATATTTATATTTAAGTATTCAGGGTAGGATAAAAGACTTGAGGTTCAGCTTTTATAACCTGGTTGGTATAGTCGCTATTGTTGTGCAAAACTTGGCTCCATTTTCTCAAGTCACCCGGACACCAAAGACAGTCCATACTATTGGCATTTGCACATTTAGCATCCTCCAATACACCATCTCCATTGGTTGTCATAGCTGTATCTCCTTTGAACTCTTCAAAGAGCTGCTGAAACATCTCAACTTCAAATTGGGAATGCGGATTACCAATATAAACAACTGACATATTTTTTTTATATGTATAAGCATTCAGCACATATTTTGACAAAAGATTGGCTTTGACAAAAATGGTTTCATGCCAAGGTACTTTCATGATTGGTGTATCAGGGAAAATCGCTGACATAAAAAGAAGGTATGCATACAGCTGAGTTTGGCCATATAAACAATATAAATAAAACCTAGTTATTTCTTTATATTGCTCCTCTGTATACAGTGGAAGTTGTCTCAATTGCACAAGTATGTTGAAAATGTTCCCAGACAACTGAAAAGCCCTTTCAAAGAATCTTTCACCAGAATTTTTCAACAGGACAATTTTCCTAATGAAATTTTCATCCTTAATGGTCTCAGTGGGTGTCATTCCTCTAGTAAAAAGATCATGTGCTTTCCCATATGTTAGTGAAGTAACCAAATGTAGGTACGACATAATGTGTTCCTTGAGTTTTGGGTATTCGGCCAAAATAACTTCTATTATGCCCTTATGGTAAAGTGCCATTACCACCAGATGTCGAGTTTTAGGGTTGGTGCTGTGAGCTTGGATTCCTCCACCTATGCCTTTTGGACCTTGAGTCAAATCAATTGCTACAACACTGGTCATATGGTTACCTCTTGCCTGACCAATACCGCCCTCAGAGAGTGCCTGATTGCCAAAAAGGCCATCAACACCAAAGTTTAACTCCAAGGTTCCTAGACCAGTAGAATCACTGGGAGCTGGGACAGGCTCAGTGAAATCCATATGAATTCCCTGCTGGCTGTGTATACGTGTGGTGGTGTTGTTGATGGGAGCAGTGGTAGCAAAGAAGAAGAGGAAATGGTAGCTCAGAATGGCGAGAGAATAGTTCCTGTAAGATTGATTTGGAGGGGGGGGGAATGTACCGCTATTTAAGTCAGTGGAATAATGCAAAGGGTAAAAAATTTTGGTTTTCAAATACCCAAAGTGACACCAGTTTACAATTTTTTAACAAAGTATGTGAATACAGAGAGGCTATTTTAAAAATTTACATTTTTTTACATAGAGAAGTGTTAAATTTCGCATTGTGTTAAAAAAGCAAGAATTGTAAAAAAAATGACAGAAAAAAATGTGCTTTTTATATATATAAAAATGGTTAAAAAGTGGAATTTGTTCAAAAAAAATGACAAAAATAGTGTAATAAAATAATTTTTTTCCCTATAATTGCAGACAAATTGACCTTTGGTTGGGTCAAAATCTGTGAGAACCTGCTATTTTTGCCCATTATCATACACTTGGTCCAAAGTAAAATTTCACCAATTTGTTATAAAAAAATAGTGTAATTATTATTGTTACATTGAATAAGGAGGGAAAAAAATACAAAAAGAACAGTGATATAATTAGCAAATTTTACAAAGTTACTAGGCAGAGCAAGTAATCGAATATTTATTTCATGGATAAAGGTAATGGTGACATTCTCGACGAATTCTCGACCCAGAAGATTAGCAGTATTAGAGAGTATGATTTGACATAACAAGAAGATGGAGGAGCCACTAACTGCAATTCTCATAGCAGGATAATCTTGTGCTCCATGGTGGATGAAGTGATTGAAGGGGTTGAGCTCCGAATACCATAATTGACGGTTTGATTAGAGAGTAGTGATAGGGAAGTCGGCGTTGTTATTGATGGAAGCGGAGACGGCAAAGGTAGTAGCGGCAGACATTTTGTAGTAGAGATGTGTGGTTATCGAATGCTATCAAAGAAATAGTTTTGATATGGATAGCGTAGCCAATGAAAATTCGTATTCGGATAAGTATACGGTAATAGCAGTTTGTGGAGAAGGATGTTGATGATGGTTTATAAAGACTAGATGAAAAAGGCACATTATTTATATGTTTAGAGCAATTGCTCTAGAAAAAACTATTGCCAGGAACCAACCAGCTATGTTGTCGGCTGCTTAGTCACTACGATAAACAGTATCAAACGCCAAAAGGCTTAGCATTGCCCACCTCTTTAGAAAACATCTATAATACATTATTTTCCAATATTCCCTAAGAATCAAAAGTAGAAATGGAGTTGTAATTTCTAATTGTGAAAGGTGAGGCGCCAGCCATCATTCAAGCAATTATACAGATCAAGACCATTCCAATCATTTGGTTGCCAAACTTGGCAATCGGTCTAGTCGATTTGGTCTGGGCCTAATAAACGACTTACCGAGCATTTGTTTACATTTTATTATTGTTGATTGTATGCGACTTGATGTTTGATATTAATTCAGGTGTCCATAACTGAGCCATGAAAACCGCGATTCAAACGGTCCTTTGTCACAAAAGCCTAATGATATTGGGGTGCGGGGTTATGTTTGTAGGTACCATTTCTCAATACAGGTTTAGTTTGACCCTAGCAGAAATGCTATCAAAACTACTTCCTGAATGTTATAGCTCCGCAAACAGCACTATTTGAGTAGTAGAACAGAATTCTAGTAATTGCATATGGGGGATAGTTTTTGTAGGGCTAGTCACTCATTAGACTGTGATTGCGCGTATAATCATTGACGATCACCAAAAGGAGGTAGAGAGTATCCTTTAAAAACAATCGTCCATAATTCTGCAAACATCCTAATGTTAAGATCATGTGGACCCAAAGCTCTGGCTTAGCACAGAATAGGCGGCTTTTCAAGCATCTTTTTCACTGTCAGCCAGTAGCTGCTTCCAGTACTACCAAAAAGGCCATGACAAACTCATGTTCGGAGTGTAAATCCAAAACACTCTCTCGCAGTAACTTTTCATATTGGAACTTGGATATCAAAGAAAAACTATTTTTTTTACCCCCTGATCCGAAATGTGATTGAAAATGGCAACGCAGAACAGCTGGATCTGACCCTTCACAATCAGCAAGAACTTCCAAATGGATGATGCACAAATTGATGGATAATTCATGGAGTATCCATAAAAGTCACAGATTAAAACAAGATGAATTTGGATAACGGATTTTTACGGTAATATTCGAAGGGGCTTAGCAAAGTGCATTAATCTGCTATGACCATTTGTGGATTTCGGAGGAATAGTAAAAAGGTGAGGGGGTTTTCAAGCGGGGAAGGAAACAATTGTTGATTCCTGATGAGACATTTGGGCTCATTGGAGTACTGGTTTGGGTGGCACAAATACATCCATCATCGATGGGGTTGCACAGACTCACAAAATGACAATTATTAAAGCCATACTGAGTTTTTATCTATGCAAAGTTGTCTGGGGAAAACAAGAGAAACCAAACTATTGCTTCCAGTCTGGAGGCCTGGATTCCTGTAAATGGTTTAATTGCCTGTAACAAATCAAGCAAGCGTAAATATTAGTACTTGATTCAATGGACACAGATTGTGTTTGCTTTGAGAAAGATGTGGGGGATGGGGAAGCACTCAAAAAGCACCTCTTGTTACTCCGGAAAGACATCATTGTCGAGCTAGGAACAGCTCAGTAAACATTAGTTTTGATACCAACTGAAGACAGTTAAAGAGCAGCTGCTTTGGCTCATTGTACACGCTTATTTTTTTGTTAAAGTGTTTAATGGCACTTTATTTTTGTGTGTGGGAAAGACAGTACTGAATGCGGGGGGGGGGACTGAATATTGATATATTTTTTTTATCATTTACCACACAATAACGACAGCTCAGCGGTACCAACTCTACTCCAAAGCATAATCGCATTTGACATTCTGAGGTTGTGTTAATAATGTGGGGTCAAATGGGTTCCTATGATGCTACAAAAGCAGCTTCAGGCCCATAGTGGCCATTGTCATTACTATTCATGTAAAGCATCAGTTCGCATTTATCATAGCCTCATTCAGAGCTGAGTCATAAAAAATAGCATAGCTTGATTGGGATTATTGCCATTTTTATAGATAAAGCATTTTATATTGATAAATATGGTTATAATTCACAAGGCCTTAGGCGGATTTGGCCCCCACAGAAGTTGCATATCAAATATCTGACGATTGAACCAAAATCTCAGGACCCATTTCTGCCTATTTCATACCTTATCACTATAGTGAAATCTTGCCATACATAAACTAAACCATGATATTATTTAATCAAAAGATGCCAAAAATCTTGTATTTATTGAATGTCGCTATTATTAAAACACTAATATCCTAATCATTCGTGTATGTATAATCTACCCAAAATTATAGAACCTAAACGAGATTAGGGCTAACGAGATAGCTCAAATAGCCAGACAAGGTAAGAATGGCAACATCAACAGGGTTATTGCTATTGAAATGGCCCTTCTGTATCTTAGGCGAATGTTCAGCAATAGATTGGATCAAAGAAAATATAGCTAGATCTGGAACCTTAGCACCCTCGGTGGCTCTTTCGAATGCATCAGCAGCCTTTTCCAGTCCAAGTTCCCTGGAAACAAATACCAGGTTATCCTTGAACTCTGGGTCACTTGGCTGTGCGGAAGGATTCTTTTCAATAGCGCTGGACAATTCCTGGATCTTGTCCAAAACTTCAGGGCTGAAATTAAGCCCATCTTCAGAATCTTCGCTACCTTGAGTATTATCACCCCCATCGTCACCTCCTAGAACTACATGTGTTGTAAAGCCAGAAGCATATTCTGGAGCCGTTGGGGCCACACCACCATCATCATTGATTGCCGAAACTGCGCCAAAAAGGAAGGGTAGAAGGAGCGTTCCGGTGATGGCAAGCTTCTTGATAGAGTGCATTTTTATGGTTGTCGGTGATGCTTGTTGGTAGAAAATAGTTGGAGAATTAAAGACTAGTTTTGTGACTTATAAGTTTAGCTCTTTCATTGCTGACTATATATCCGCATTCGTGCTTGTTCACAGCTTGTTACTTTTGCCCCCGATATTGTGGGTATATAATTAGCAGCGTATATGTCATTCAAGCCAAGCACTAAATGTTGCAATATATGATGGTGACCAATAGCCAGAGCGCAGTATAGCTTTTTTACACCATAGTTGCTCAGTGTTAACATGTAGATGATTTAGACTTGCTCGCTGGCTAAACTAAGGAACTTTTACAACAAAGTGAAAACATCTAGATCAATTCCTAATAAATTCGCTGAAATTTATAACGTTTAGGTGACTGGATTTACTTCTTTATTAAACAGTGCCACACATTTCATATTTTAATTAAACGGCATTTACACAGTAACACAGTTTAGTGGATTCCAGATACTGTCAGTATATGGCCGGGGCTCACAAGGCTCTAAACAGAATATTGGGGCCCCAGGAATTGTATATGAAATGCCTGATGGTTCAGCCAAAATCTAGGAATCCGCTACTACTCCTGTGTACCATACATTTGACTACTAGTAAAGTTCAGCCATATATAACACCACACAGTTTGTGAATTGCAGCATTACTACAATGTAGTATACCACTGCCATCAGTGGCGCTAAAATTCATATATGGAAGAGTTTACTCTAAAAGGGTTCCAGAATAATCTCTCAAATGCCAGCCTAAAATGTATGGCCTGTGGGCCAAATTTGCTGGAGGTATTGTATTACACTTAGAAGCACTTTTAATGGAGAACCTGCCATATGGGTGATTATTTTTGAAGGGCTAAGCTTTGCTAGTTTCAACTTGCATACTACTGGCTAAATCTATAATATCATTGATAACATTAGTTTAGCCTTTCAAAAATAGCCATCCATATGTGAGTCTACAACACACAAACAGAGAGAATTATATAAATACAATTCAGTGCCAGTAGCTAGTCAGTAAGCACTAAAAATAGTCTAGGCATTCGCTTTGTTAATTGTAATTACTTTGTCATCATCCAAGTGAGAGGTATCAATTTATAGCAAAAGTAATAAGCTGGCGGACAAAGCCCATCAAATCCAAAGAATCGCCACAGCCTTCCCAAATATATTTCATGGGGCCAAAGATTAGATCTCTTGTTGTTGATAGTAAGGGTTAAGACTGTAAAAGAAACCCATAAGCTTAATAGGAATAATATTACATATTGGTTTAGTTGCCTATATACTTTCATAGAACCTTTGGCTCTTATTCATTTTATATACATATATATTTATTGTTTAAATATATTTCGCTTTTATTGTCGCTTCCCTCCAACACTTGTCACTAGCGATATCAAAAATAAAATACCAATACATATTATGACTACTATTGTCGCTTCCCTCCAACACTTGTCACTAGCGATATCAAAAATAAAATACCAATACATATTATGACTACTGAGATTTTATATCATTATATTATAAAGACACGAAATCCAAAAGAAAAAAGGCGTTTCCCCAAAAATACACACTCATGATTCATTCAGGTGCTTCGCAAAAGACTGAGTGATCTGACAAGCTATATCAGTATGCATATTTTTCAACAAATACAATAAATCGTCAAGTTCTGCAGTTATCTGTAATGCTTGCTTTTCATTTTCCTTAAAAGCAGAAGCGCAACACACGAATCTATACCCTAAATCGAAAGCACAATAGAGATGAAAAGCTTCATAACTGCATACACACAATTTGTTGAGGTTTAGATACGTCTGGTGAGTGTAAATCCCGTTGTAGCATAAAGCACAGTTAAATTCAGTCCTTTTGCCAATACCAACAGCAACACTATCAATCTTCTCTATATTCAATTCCACGTCTAAAAGACCATCCAGTGTTGAAGCAATATTAAATGTAACGCCATTCCAGAGCACGTATTCAAAAACAACTCTTCCATCTTTCATGAAAAGAGGCTTAATAGTGTTGATACACGCTGTTTCGGTGTTCCTAAATAAAGCATGCCTATGACATTTTTCGTTATTACCATAGCGATCCTTTAAACTACAACATTTCTTTTGCATGACTGGTAACTCGATAAACTTCTGAGTAGCCTTTGAATTGCCAGCCAACTTCGTGTTGCTATCCGTGGACTTTTGGTGGTTCTGCAGCAGCAGTTGATGCTGTTTTTTCAGCTTTTCAGCTTTGTATATTTTAATGCACTCTATATTGAGTAGAGCAAGCAGGTCAAAAGTTTCCGTGATCATATTAAAGTTGCTGGTGGGGCTCATAATATTTGTAAATTCTGACAACTCATCCTCCACCTCATCAAAAACATCACTTGGTCCATAGTTTAATTTGTGTATATCGAAGGTAAAACTGCTGCAATATCCAAACATCAGAATACATCCTACACAAAATAGCAATAATCATATTTTTTTTGTTAAGTATAATAAACAATATACCAATATGAAGAATTTTTAGGTGTCTGGCTCTCTGTCTCTCTCTTTGACTTACCTATTCCACAACCTATAGCCAAAGCAACAAGTCCCATGAATATGTACCTTAGGCTGCCAAAGACCTTGTTAGCCATGATACTTGAGTTCTAAGGTGAGGAGAAGGGAGAATAGTGACCAATGACTACTGTTATTGTTTTTTTAGCGTAGAATATGGTGGAAGGGGAGAAAAGATGCGAAAGGGTGGCAAACAGTTGGGCTAGATGAGTGTATGTGTGTTTTTGGTGTTAAGAAAAATTACAGAACGAAGGATTTCTCACTATATTTATACTGATGAATATAATACATTTTGCCATAGGTGGCTATTAGTGTTAGTGTGAAAATTACAATTTTTTTAAAATTTTTGTTTTCATGGATTTCAAAAAAATGTCTTTGAAAAAAGTTTAAAGCAAAAATGATTTATTGACTGTTTTAAATGATTAGGTATCAAACCAATTTTTTGGTTTTCACAGTGACAGTGACTTGTTTTATGATTGTAGTTTTCTTACTTTTTTTTTATATAAAAAAATCTAAATGCTCACAGAAATTTGTTTTTGATATATAGCCATTCAGAACTTGCTAAAAAACTTGGATTACCAGCCTGAAAATCCATATGGATCGTAATTTTTGAAGGGTGAGTGTCTTATAGTAAACCTGGACTTCCATTTGGTTATGTTTGCCCTATAATCATTAGCCACCAAAAAATACTCTTTAAAAATTATAACCCATATAGTAAATACTACAATTCCAATTAAAAAAAATATCATTACTCCAGTTGTTTAGATTTTTTGCCATTATATAACAGAAATAAAGGTAAAAAATATTAAAAAAGAGAGGGGCTTGTGAGAAACCATGTATTCAGAATCTTCATGGGTCTTCCTTTAATAGCAACAGGATTTGTTTATTCTGATCAAGGTAAACATTTTCTAGCAAGTATAATAGATTATCAAGATCGTCAGTAATCTGAAGTGCTGTTTTATTATCATCACCCAATAAACCAATAATACAATCCTCTGACTTATACTCATTATCAAAAATGCAGCCAAGATGAAAGATATCCTGTTCGCATATACATAAGCTGGAAAAGTCAACATAAGATTCATCAGGATATATATCACTATGACAAGGTATACAAAATCCTAAACTTTCTTTATTATCCCTGGATTCCAAAGATTTCCCATTCTTTTCCCTGGTACTGCTACCTTGATCACTGTCGTTCTGTTCATCATTTAGTTCATAGGTCAATTGGCCATCTGGAGTTAAGACCAAGTTGAAAACAAGTCCATTCAAAAGCTCATATCTCAAAGCATGTTTTCCATCTTTTATAGAAAGAATCTCGATTGTTTTAATACACGCCTTTTCAGTGTCCTTGGTTCCAGCATGCTTATCACATTTCTTGACATTTCCATCAGAATCCTTACAACAATCTCTTGTAATGGTTGGATTGCCAATCACATTTGGAACGGTTGTTGGACTAAAACTTAATTTTTTCTTTAATGTATCTCCATGATGTTGTTTCTCCTGTGATTTACAACTATATCTTGCTATATAGTGCTGACTCAGCAGAAAAAGCAGATCAATGATCTTACGAAGCGTTTTATTGTTGTGGCTTGATCCCTTCCATTTGCTTTGGCCAAACGTAAAGTCAGCGAACACGATTACTATATCTCCATGACCAATGTCATTAAACACATTTGCCAAAACAAGGACATATACCGCTATAAAATAATGATAATAACAGTATTAATTATTGTAGGTTTTTGTTAGTTTATAATACTGAATATATCAATAATAATATATTTCTTTTGCTACACTGTTACTTACCAAGTTCAATTGCTATAAATAAAATAAAAGCTTCCCACAATTTCAGCAGCAGAGCTTTGATGACTGGAACAATGATAGTGCTAGGCTCTTTGATAAGGATGGAAATGGCTGGAACAATGATAGTGCTAAGCTCTTTGATAAGGATGGAAATGGCTGGAACAATGGTAGTGCTAAGCTCTTTGATAAGGATGGAAATGACTAGAGCAAAAATCATTCCTTTCAGCATTTTTGTCAATAAGAATTTGATGGTTGGAATAACCATAACTTCTCTATCCTTGGGATGGATAATAATGACTTGTAGTTGTGGTTGTAAAAGAAGGAGGTAGAAGAGAATGTCACAGCGGGGAGTTGGAAGAAGGATGGTTATGCTTTTGAATATTTTGAAATGAGAGGGAAAGAATAACAAGAAACAAGATTCTTCTTGCTATATATATATATGCTATTCCATAAAGATTTAAACATTTTTAGTATTTGTTTGTAAATATAAATTTTCTCTTTTTTTGGTTGCAAAAAACTTCAAAAGATTTTCAAATTCAATGATATGATTAAACATTTTTACAAAATATTTTTTCAAAAAAGTTCTTTTTGAATTCACAAAGCTAATCATTTTAGTCTATGATTTGTTATATCTTAAAACAAGTTTTTTTACCAACCACCATAAAATTTTATAGCAAGTTTATTCAATAAAAAATTACTAGTTATATTGACACTTGGTTGAGCTATTAGCTTGTGATTATTTGAATTTTTCTATAACTCGCTTGATATGTGGGTAATAATTTTTAAAGGGCACCATTTGGTCGCCAATGATTATAGGGGCAATCACAGCCAAATGGATAGCTGCCATTTATTAGCAAATTGCCGCTCTTCAAAAATAATTACCTGTATATAAACTCAAAAAAGTGCTAGGTGGCTAATAAGTATCAGAGATGTAACTCCTCAAGCACAAGTCTTGATCAGTGGATATACTTTGAAGGCCACTAATTTGGGTAGAACAGTTCTCTCACACACAGTTACATCCCTGAAAAGATATTTTTAAAAACTAGACAGTAATCTATCCTAATAAGAACAACTTAAAAAAGAAACAATATGGCCTTTATCAGTTTCTACATAGAAATGATTGTTGTCTCAATTGGGTTAATTATTTATAATTTCTTGGGTTTTACATAATCATATTAATATTACAAAAATGTAAAATCTCAAAGAAAAAAGAAGTGTAATGTGGCCCTACCAGGGACAAGATACCTAAGCATATAGTCCTTTGACACAGTAGAAAATGTCCCAAAAAAGTGTAGCAATTCCACCATCCAGACTTTTCACCATCTGATATGTGTTCTTTAAAGGTTGGGAAGAATTAATTGCTGGTTTCTTGTGCTCATCCTCTTTATTAAATGCACATTTGGTCAATGAATATCCATCAGCAACACACTGTACGTGATAAATCTCTTTTCCACATGGACACAGCTTGTTAAGGTGAAAATATGATTCATCTTCATATATGTCATTTATACAAATATAACAATAACCTGCAACTTCCCTATCGCCGTAATAATCAAAAGTAGTCGAGGAGTCTTGGTTCAAAATAGTGATTAAGTTTCCATCGTGGTTTGAAACTACATTGAAGATTATGCTATTGCACATGATATACTTGACAGCAATCCTATCATCTGAAACCCAGAGAGTCTCGACCTGTTTGATACAAACCATTTTCATGGGTCCACAGCATTCCTTTTGCATGCCACGCTTAGAAAGAATTGAT
>JANBPU010000042.1:0-103921 GCA_027575805.1 Mycoemilia scoparia | reverse complement strand
GTGTACTTGTAGTTTTTGTAGTATAACTTATATGTATGCATGTATATTGTTGGGTAAGTATTTTATTTCAAGTAGATATCTAATTAGTTACTGATAATTTTTTAAAAAAACAACAAAAATAGGAGAGAGAGTTCATGTCAATTTTTTTCTTAAAATTAGGCTATTGCCCTGGGGACTATAATTGTCTGCCAAAAAATGAAAAGTAGCCATATTTGACCATGGCCAACATATATTGCAATATTTCTAAGATTGGAAACCCATCTCATTCAGAATGATTCAGGATCAATCAAAATTCTAATGTAAGGGTTCTAGCTGACAGGCCAAGGTGGTTCCAGTAGAACACAGCCTGATAGAAAGTTATAGAAAAGTTTTACAAAAGAATTCAAGAAGCTTACCTAGAATAGCAACCACCATTATGTGATTACCCATAAGTATAAAAATATATAATAAAGTAATTAAACAAGTTTAAAGTTCATATATATAAAGTCCTATATCTCTTCTTTAATATATTATACTAGCTTGTTCATATCTTATTAGATGATTTAGAAATGTATCAGCAAAGTCAATTTGCTAAATATTATTACACTTTTGTATACTAGTGAACTAGTTTATTATTTACCCATAATTGTCCTATTTTCAATTTTTGATAATAATAATATACTTTTATTATTTTAATAGTAATTATAGAAAATTATATATATATATGTATTTTAATATAAGGATTCTCAATAACTTGCTTATAATATACATTATTTCTTTGATTTACAAATAATTGAGAATTATCAAATATTTGCTAGTACAATTTAAGGTCTATCATGGTAATTATGCTTACTTGTACCTCTTTTTCTTGTCTTCTTTTATAATTTTCTATTTTAGAATCTATCATGTCTCTGACCCTTTGATTTCCTTCTATCAAGGCATAGTTGACTGGCTTTCTTCTTATATGGGAAACTAGTGGTAGAGGAACAGCTCTTCTTGGTAGTGTATTATTAGCCTCTTGTTGCCTCTGGTGCTTCAAATACCTTTTAATCTGATTAACACTAGTATTAAACAGTTTATGGTAATCACCATCAAGATAAGAGCTCTGAAATGCTGCCAAAAAGTATAAACAATGGTGAAACTTTGCAGCAATTGGATGGTACCTTTGATTGTACACTTCCAGAGCAAGTGGGTAACAATTCTATGGGTTATTGGGATTTGCTTGGGCTAACAAGCCTTCTATGACTACAGTTTGATGAGGCCTTGGAAGAAGATAGATTAGATGGAGTAATACTCTACATCTAATCCTGGAATTTACAGGCAGTATTTGAGGACCAGAATAATGCCTGATGGCCAGAGGAACCTTTTCTTTCTCCTCCTTGACATCTAAATTCTTGTAATAGTTATCCCAATGGGGAAATCTAGTCCAAGAATCTTCTTGAGGGTCATTTTGAAGCTCTAAAAGTAAATAATATTATATCAATTGTAAGTTTAGTACTATATTATTATATAACAGAAGCTAGGTAATTCTTTACATACTTACTTTTGGTATTCATTGCAAATGTTTTTTAAAATAATTACAAGTAATAGACTCAATGGTTGCAGGGAAACTTACAGTGTTAGGTCAAGGGGAGTAAGGTATAGATAATGAATAGAGAGTGAAGGACTAGTAGAGATAGATCAGAGATTGGAGACAGTAAAGGCTTGTTGGTTAGATTTTGAGGGGGGAAATGGACCATAAATGCCAAAAGAGATAAAAATGCTTGGGAAAAGTAAGAGGTAGGACTAAATTCTTGGAGAAAACAGCCATGTATTTATAGATTTTTGGCATCAAGAAAAAAGTAAAAAGAATAAACAAAAACTTGCAAAATTAGGAGGTAGGAGGTACCTGAGACCCTGTCAGGATAAAATATAGAAAATATTAGGGAATATGCTAAAGTGTACAATCTCATATAAGTTGAGAATTTTTTTGAATTTCTAAATTTTTTAAAAATCTTCATTTTACATTTTTTCAATTTACTCTTTGAATTGTTATTTATTTTTCTTCAAAATTTAAAGATGGCAAGACTTACATGCTGCGAGAAAAGCTACATCCTTGGATTAAAAGATGGTGGAATGAATCCTGATAAAATAGCTGAAAAGGTTGACAAATCTCTAGCAACTGTCTATAGAGTTTTAAAAGGGCAAAATCTTCAAACTACTGCCAAGTCACCAAAACCCCTTGGAGCTCCACAAAAACTTAGTATGAGGGATAACCGTGCATTAGTTCGATCTGTGAAGAGAGATAGAGGCAATAGCTTAGACGAAATTACAAGCCAATTCCCTAATAAGGTATCCAAATCAACAATTTTGCGCACTCTACACAAATGTGGAATTTATAAACGAATTGCAAAGGTGAAGCCATTCCTTACAGACAGGCACATTATGCAAAGACTGGAGTTTGTACAGCTACACAAAGATTGGGAGATGGGTGATTGGAGGCAAGTTATATGGAGTGATGAATCTTCCTTCGAATTAGGAAAAAGAAGCACAAAAGTTAGAGTGTGGCGTATGGCTGGAGAAGAGTATGAACTAGATTGTTTAGTACCATCGTTTAAGAGTGCTCGAATGTCAGTAATGGTATGGGGTGCTATTGCATGGGGTAAAAAATCAGAATTGGTCATAATAGAGGATGGAAGACGCACAGCTAAAGACTTTATTGATCAGGTATATTCTGATGCATTGCTCAAGTTCTTGGAGGAATTCAATGATCCAACTTTTATGGAGGATGGGGCCCCAGTTCATACTTCCCAAATATCTACAAAGTGGAGACAGGAGCATAATATCAAAAAGATGTTTTGGCCAGCCCAATCTCCTGACTTGAACCCTATAGAAAACCTTTGGGTGCAAATGAAAAGAATTGTTCAAAAAAACTTCAGGAGGGGTTTGAATAGAGAACAGTTCATTCAAATTATAAAGGATGCCTGGGCCAATCTTGACACTGAAAATATTAATACATTGATAAGCTCAATGCCTAACAGAGTTAGAATGTTGAAGCAAAATCATGGTAAAAGTATCAAGTATTAAATCATCTTTTATTGTTATATTTTTCTTATATAATTAACAAGTTTTTTATATTTAATAAATCTCCTAAACTAGCTCTTTATTTATACATTTATAATTATATAGTATAATGGTTCTTGATGTAGATACTTCAAAAGAAGAGAAGAAATTTTAGTAAAAAAATGAAATTTTTAAAAAAATTCTCAAAACTTATGGAATGAGATTATAGAGATAAAACCATAATATTTTTCTTGCCAAATTTATGCTGCTAGTAAAAGTCCATCAGTTTTTAAGCTATCAACCTAATATTTTATATATTTATGTTCTTATATTTTATCTATCTATGTATTAAATATAAGCTTAATTAAAACCCTTTTGCCTATATAAGTCAAATTGCAATTCAGTCTGCAAGTAGCAGGGCAAAAACTAGAGTATTTTTTTACAAAATCTTTGCTACTAGTAAAAGTCCGTCAATACTAAAGCTATTGACCTGAAATTTTGTACACAGTAAGTACCATACTTTATACATGTTTCCTGCAAATATGAGCCTATTCTGTTATCTTTAATATACTTTGTTTGAATTGCAATTCAGTCTATAAGTAGAAGTATAAAAACTAAAATAGTTTTTACAAAATACTTTGCTACTAGTAAAAGTCAGTTAGTTTTAGTATTATTGACTTGAAACCTTATAGATACTAAGTAATATATAATACAAATATATACTCAAAATATATATACATATAGTTACAATTTGTCTATTTAACTTAAATGACCTTTTAAAAAGAGTATTAATATTCTTAACAGGGATACTATTTGAGTCAGCCAATTTATATTTATTTATAAGAAAGAATTTAAAATATAGATAGTAAAGTATTATTTAAAAAAAGGAAATTTATTTTTATTGTTTTTGATTTTTTTGATTTTTTATGGTATTTTTATATGTTTGGAGGCTGATTGTGGGTTTGGTTAATATGGCTTTGGGCAATGAGATTTTGAACTATTTTTCTTTGATGCTCTGAAATCCATCATGTCTCTGACCCTTTGATTTCCTTCTATCAAGGCATAGTTGACTGGCTTTCTTCTTATATGGGAAACTAGTGGTAGAGGAACAGCTCTTCTTGGTAGTGTATTATTAGCCTCTTGTTGCCTCTGGTGCTTCAAATACCTTTTAATCTGGTTAACACTAGTATTAAACAGTTTATGGTAATCACCATCAAGATAAGAGCTCTGAAATGCTGCCAAAAAGTATAAACAATGGTGAAACTTTGCAGCAATTGGATGGTACCTTTGATTGTACACTTCCAGAGCAAGTGGGTAACAATTCTATGGGTTATTGGGATTTGCTTGGGCTAACAAGCCTTCTATGACTACAGTTTGATGAGGCCTTGGAAGAAGATAGATTAGATGGAGTAATACTCCACATCTAATCCTGGAATTTACAGGTAGTGTTTGAGGACCAGAATAATGCCTGATGGCCAGAGGAACCTTTTCTTTCTCCTCCTTGACATCTAAATTCTTGTAATAGTTATCCCAATAGAGAAATCTACTATAAGGAAGTACCTTTAATATAGGGGCCTATATTTAATTTATATAGACAATTACCTCAGAATAAATAATATATAAAAATATAATGATTTTGCTTTTGCCCTCATAATACCTCTAGTATTGCTTTTATTGAAGTAGTAGGTTATTATCCCCTTATAGGGAGACCCCCTAGACCCCTGTCATTTAATATGATATATATTATTAAAAATAATATATAATAAATTCAAGATCTTTTTCTATAAGGAAAGCTATTGTGATATATATTTAAATAATTAAAAGTCAAGTTTCATATTGAACTTTTATTCAAGAAAAATAGTTTCTATATTATGGGTCAAATTTAGTTTTTATACTAAAGATCACTCTTCCTGGTAGTCTGTGTTAATTCTGAGCCATCCTGGCCTATCAATACTACCTATTTTAAAGTTTATAATAGTTTAAGATAAAGGTATATTATTTGTTTATTTATGTATGTCTAATATGATGCTATTAAATTATTATATTCAAATTTGGCTTTTTAGGGGGAAATCATTAATAAATGACAGAGACCAAATTTAATACTTTGAATTTTAAATGTCCCATAATTATTCACCGAAAATATATATACCCCAAATATATGGGAAGGGATCCTGGCATACCATTTGAGGAGATTCTTCCAGATACTGATAATTAACATATCTTTCTCAAAGATCAGATAATACTAAGTTTATATCAATTAAGACAGCAGCTATTAATTAATATTTTACTTAAAGAATACAATGTAGGAATATAAAAATGAATAGTTTGATGTTTCTCAGCTAATTAAAAAATCTACACCCATACCACTTTTTCTATTATATTTTTGTTCTGGTGACATAATCGAGCGGGTGTTATGGCTATTTAGAGAAAGAGAGTATTGGGCCAAAGAATTACTGTTATTTGGTATGCTTATGGCCGAGGAAAGTGTGTTGTTTGGGATATCTAAGGGAGATGGCGTTGGCATTTTTTCGCAATTACCCGCTGTTGCTAGAGATGCAATAGAGCAGGGAGATGCAGGAGATAGCCCATCTGGGCTTTCTGAGGTGACCATTGGAGGAGTGTTGATGTAATACCGATTATCATGACCTTTTTCTAAACTAGACGGGGTATGTGTATTCGAGTGATGATCAGTCTCTGGCAAGCTGGCCTGAAGCTGTCTAATGTACTTGGCTGCGTTTTCGAGGACTTCTAGCTTTTGCAGCCGTGCCTCATTACGTAGCCAGGGCACTAGAAACTTGAGCTCATTAATAATAGTATTGGTCCGTTCACGTCTGCGCCTTTCCATTGCTGAGTGTGATGCTCGGCGTCGGAATTCTCGTTCTTCTGCATTCATGATGTTTAGGTGTGTTGCTCGAGTATTATTTGTAAAAGGCGGTGGCAGTGCAAACTCATTCCCTTCCCGGCATCTAGCCACGCCTGAGGTGGCTACAGGGGCGATGGCGCCATGCTTATGATCCGAATATGCTAGAGAACGCGCCTGTCTTGATTTCATACTGAAGATTATTTGGTGTTGTAATATTAAGCGAAGCAATATGATCCTATAGAGCTGAGTCAAATGTAGAAAATAAAGTACAAAAGAGGCAAAGGACAAATCCAAATTGGCAAGAGAAGAGGAGTATAAGGGAAAACAGGAGGTTTATAATAAAGGGAGGGTGTGGACACGCCCCTAAACAGCATTTATATCCAGGCCATTAAAAGGGCATCATAAGGAGAATTTCGGAACATGGACCGCAAAAGGTATATGGGCTAAGCTGCCTTTAAAACTACCGCTCATAGTAATCTATTCCAATAAATCGGAACAACAAAAATGATGTGCATTCTAGACAACGACTCCTCTTGCACGAGATCCGAGTAGTAGATGGAGTAGCTATTAAATGTGGCACAGGATGCTTCCTAGTCAGTAGGTGTGGGTATGGAGATAAAACAGCGCACATGTCTTTACACATCTGCAATCACTTCCCCGTACTTGTGTAGCCCGCATGTGCTGCCAATCCCTATACTCACACATTCCCCTGTGGCCTTAGCTTACTTTGGTGATTCTCACATACGCACATTGCTGTTACTCTGCGTAAGCTCATTCGCGGCAGAAAGTCGCTATGCATGACTGCCTCCTGTGCGCTCCACTACATCATCCCTTATGGAATTTGGCCGCGGTCAAGTCACCATTTTTCAACAGCGGCCACACCCGACAAGTGCGCTTAAATAGTCAGAAAGAAAGGGCACGCGCTTCACATGCATTATGCAAATCTATTTGGCTTGGACCACTAACCACCAAATTAGCAAGACTCAGAGCACTGCTATAGCTTGAAATTCTGTCTTTCCATTTGGCAGAATCTCCTTTAAACGTGTGCCAGAATAATACCCTGGATAATAGCCAATAGTCCGACAGGCTCCAGCCAAAGTGTATGGCTTATGGGCCGATTTGCAGGGAATGTATGAGCACGCTTGTCTGTTTCCTTTAGATGGAGAACTTGCCAGTTGGGCGTCAGCCTGCCTACAAGCTGCTACAGCCGAAGACCGTTGGCAGGCCTGGCCAATGCTCCTGTTCTTGTATTTCCGCACACTATAATACATGCATTTCTGTTATAGGATCTTATGATAGCTATTCAAGTGACTCGGCTCAATGTCCGTGTTACAAAAAATGTGTTTAGCACTCACTCAATGAAGCTCTATCAAGCAAAAGTCACAGATGTGTTTTAAGGGAGGCTTAAATTCACAATATGATGCGCTAGGCTTCCAAAAGTCAAAAAGTCTCTACATTTAATTGGTATTATCTATTCCCTGTGGCTGGGGCATATATATATATGTGTGTGTGTGTGCGTATGGAAGAAAGCAAAACTACTGAACATTGAGAACGCGCTTGACCTGCTTATAGATGGTCTCTTCAGTGGGAAGGGAGAGGTCTTCGAGGTTTCGGGCATATGGCATGGGAACGTCAGCACCAGCAATGCGGCATACTGGGGCATCAAGGTAGTCAAAAGCCTCGGATTCCATGATCTGAGCAGAGATTTCAGATCCCATACCACAGACGGGGAAACCTTGTTCTACTGTAACCAAATGGTTGGTCTTTTTAACAGACTTGATGATGGTGTCAATGTCGAGAGGGCGGATCGAGCGGAGATTGATGACCTCAGCGCTGATGCCTTCTTTGGCAAGTTTCTCGGCGGCATCAAGTGAGAACTGGACTGGGCGAGAATGAGCAACGATGGTGATGTCTTTTCCTTCGCGAGCGATCTTGGCCTTTCCGATTGGAAGAACAAAGTCCTTGGACTTCATTGCTTCAGTTAGAGGGAAGCTGGTACCGTACATGAGCTCGTTTTCCAAAACAATAACTGGGTTGGGATCGCGAATAGCTGCCTTTAGAAGACCCTTGGCATCTTCAGCATCAAAAATGCTGACAACCTTAAGGCCTGGGATCTGACCATACCAAGAGGCATAGTCCTGAGAGTGCTGAGCAGCCACACCAGCGGCAGCGCCATTAGGACCACGGAAAACGACTGGGCATGGTACTTGACCGCCAGACATATAGTAAGTCTTGCCACCAGAATTGATGATCTGGTCAATAGCCTATTTGTTTTTTAATCATTAGAAGTTATGTTAGATCTGTCTCTTTGTTGAAGAGTCATACTAAACTGTGTGCTTAGTATATGTACGTACCTGCATAGCGAAGTTGAAAGTCATGAATTCGCAAATGGGCTTGGTTCCACTGAGTGCAGCACCGACTGCAATACCAGCAAAACCCATCTCAGTAATGGGAGTGTCTACGATGCGATCAGGACCATATTTATCGAGCAAGCCTTTGGTAACCTACAATTAGATTTGGTTCAAGCATTCATATGGTAGGTTTAGCCGGTAAATTCTAAAATTCAATGTATACACTTGTGCAATAACTGTTTATTTGTTTGTTACTCCACTTACCTTGTAAGCACCGTTGTATTGAGCAACTTCTTCACCAAGAAGCCATACTTTAGGATCGGCCTCCATTTCCTCGTCAATTGCGGAATTCAATGCCTCGCGGACAGTAATCTATTCAAAACACATATCAGTTAGAATGGCCGAATTTCCAAGAGCAAGCAATGTAGTGACAATACTGCATATCCTATATGCCTACCGTTTCGGTTGTGGTTGAGTTGTAACGGGCAGCCATTGACAATCTGGGGAAGGTCATTCTCATGCCCAACCTGGAAGCGGCGGAACGAGAGAGGCCGAATGAGGAGGAAATTCTGAAGGCCATTTGTTTTGATATAGGGTGCAAGAGAACAAAAAATATATGCAGTAAAAAAGCAGTGCCAAACGCAAGTTGCTGATAAAAGGGTATTTGTGCATATTTCCTCCGCCCACCACAGTGAGCGAACAACCCAAGCTTAAGCCAACGGGGCTTCTGTCTATGCCAAATTTGTGTGATCCAAAAATCCTACCTGATCACTTTACAAATGCCGTCACAGTCAGAGCAAGCATATCACAAACAGGCCTGTAATAATTGTAATTGGAGAGAAAATTCTCACCAGCTAGAGACCAAATTTCGACCTATAAAGAATACACAGCCTCTAAAAGCCCGCGCTTACTTGCACAGAGCTAACAGATCTGGACAATGCAAAAACTGCCGCTGAGCATCCCTGCACTGTATGTTAGGACCTGTTTCTATAATTAGCCGCACATTTGGCCACTACCTGGCCTTATCATTATAGTAATAGTGAATCATTCCTGTTGGCTATTTTCAATCACTGATTCCCAAATTTAAAATCTGCCTCCTTGAACCTTTTTATTAAAAGTGATTTCAGCTTGAGGCACGCACTTTATGTCATTGTTGAAGCCCTAAGTCATGGATTCTTGGCAATGGTTAACAAGACCAAAGTGTGGTCGATTCTGTGTGTGTGTGTGTGTGTGTGTGCTTTAAAACAGCTTTATTTTTGGAAGATTTGATTATAATAGTTTCAGAACAACTTTTGTATAAAAGAGCAGAAGCATCTTGGTTTTTCTCTAAGTAGATCGAAATTAAATGTATCTATGAGCACTTTCCAGTCCACCTTTCGTTTGTGATTGTTCTTTACAATAGGCCGGAAATGTCACACAAAATCAGTTTTGGCTTTGGTTATCATGATGATTAAGCATTTTATTACTCCTAGGGAGGTAGCTGTATGACACATAAACTAAAATTTGTGTTTACCACAAGCTTTGGCTTTGGTTATCAAAATAAGGATACAATAATAAGGATACAATAATAAGGCCCATAACCTTTGTAAACTTTGGGATATTTATATGATATCAGGCCCTTCCCCTTTGCAAGATGCAAAAAGGGGACACTTGGACCTTCAAGATTCGTCAGAACCATACATAAAATGAGGTAAACATCTGCATGTTTTTAAATGTATCAACTAATACTGCATTGACAGTGCACCATAGCGAATAATCTACGTTTGTATGGCCATAGAGACGGAACTAGCAGAAGTTATTTCAGTAGGCCCAGTGTCGAATCAGAAAGAAGACAGTCTATTTCGGGCCAGGTATTGGAAGACCCATTCACTGATATGGGGCAGCAGCAGGACAGAGGTACAGCCATTATAGAGCCGTATTCATACCAGCTATCCACATAATAATGTTACCAAGTTTGTGAGACACACTACGTTATGCTTGTAGATCAAGGCACGCTATTTCAGACCGGCTCTGAAGCTCACAATATGGACACAAGCTTTTTATCCCAAGCACGAAGGCAGGCGAGATTGGAGATGAGCACAAGTTTTGGCCAGGGCAATAATACAACCCCGCTTCCAATGCCTCGGAGGCATGATGGCGTTTGTGCTAGAGAATCGGCAGGCATACACCTATATCAAACACCAACGAAATCAATCTCAGAGAAAGCTCTAAAAGTTCACAGCTGGGTCATTCAAGGCAAGCAATAACCACACACCTACGTGCCATTTGTACACATTTGACAAAAACTTTGCTTGCCGATTGTTATTTTTAGACGAATTTGAGCCAGAAGTGTTGGATATTACCGATGAGGCTGAGATCGTGCGCGGAACAAAGTTAAGCGAGACAAAGCTCAAGCAGTGTAAGGCAACATCAAACATAGCACATCATACTGCAGTCTCCACCATTCTAACTTTGTGCCACTTCAGTATCTAATAGCGACACGATAAAGTTTCTTGAGATGCAGGTCAAAAGCCTGGCTGATGACAACTGGCTATACTCCTGAGCTTACAACATGGTGCTTTGGCTCGATAAAATCCAATATCGAGCCTTCTAAATGTCCCGAACACCAAAGCTTAACCCCTCCAGAGGGTGCTTCCATCTTTTGGCACAGTTGTTTATGATACTAGACACAATGTAGAGTAAACATGTAACAATAAAACTACAAAGACACTGATTTTATCCTTTCTGCAAATTGACAATGACTGTACGTGATTCGTCATTTTCCAATCACAAGATTTCTGAATACTGTTATTTTATTAGCTCGTTTCCACATCTCTATAAAAACCTGGGTTTTTAGACATACATTTATCAATGAATAGTTAATGGCAGTCTAATACAATCAGTCTCGCTCATTTTTGTACAAAAAAGCTATATTGGCGAGGTAACAGTTATGTGGACATTGGGCCATATAGGTATATTTATCTAGTTGGTGCTGGGCTCAGATAGCTTGAAAACATTGCCGCATTCGGGGCAACGGTCAATTCCATGTTCACGCTCAACTTGGATCCAAACGATCTCGTGTTCCTCCTCGGGGTGACCTATTCCAAAATACGAAATCCATGTTTTCTTAGAATTTGTGGACACACGTGTACACTATACTAACCCAAGATCGTCACATATGTCTCCTTACCCTGGCAACCAACAAGTCTCTGGTTGAAGTTAGATTCGACAATGATTGGGGCTTGTTTTGTACCCTTAGCATTGATATGGAGTGGGCCCATATCAAAGAGCTCCTTTCCTTCCAAGGCCTTTAGCAACTGAGCGCGCTCGAGACCAGTGGACTGGTCAAAGGCGGTTCCTACACGGTCCTTTGGAACACCAGGGCCAAAAAGCCCTTCTTGCTTTTCGACTGTGCTGTTGCTGTCTAAGTCATTGATATACATGCAAATTTGGTTAACGATCGTATTTTCGGGCGGCTCAGAAATTTCTTAGAATCTAATAGGCCCCGATCAAGGGGAAATTGGGTACCGAAATTGAAGAATGTGGGAATGATTGCTTGCATCATGTTACTATATACCAAAAATACATACCTAGGCGCATAGTAGCCACTGAGAAGCGGCGCAAAGCGACGCGGGAGGTAAGGGCCAAAGTGTTGGTCTTGGTTAGGGAACGAGCAAAAGATTTGAACATAGTCTAGAAGTGTAGGAAAACCAATAAGCAAGATAAAGGTTTTTGCACAACTCTACTTTTTGGTGTCGATATATTATATGAGGCCAAAGCAATTGGCATATGGCTATCCAACACAGCAAATGCTCTGATTGGAGTAGAAGCATTCTATACCAATCACGCTGATCCCACCCCCTGAGCAAAACCTGAATCACTTCCTGCCACTAATCAGGCAAGTCAGAATTGCATGAGCTATGTTTCATCAAACCAAGATTCAATGTCCTGAGATAACATTCAAGTTATAAATTATAAGATAGGTCTAAAAATAACACACTATATGATGTACCATTGTCGTTATTATAATAGAAACCCATGCTCACATGGATCATAGTTTTCGAAGGGTATCTTTTGGTGATCAACGATTATAGGGGCTATCACAGCTAAATGGATGTCCAGTTTTACTAGTAAACTTTCACCCTTCAAAAATTATTACCCATATGGTCAAAACTCACAAGACCTTGGGAAAATAGGTCCTCAGTAGTTGCATTTTAAATAGCTCATTATTAGGCCAAAATCTGAAGACTTGTTTCTATATATTTCATACATGATCACTAATAAGGACTTGCCAAGTACATAAATATTTATTGACTACAATATCAATTTCACTGTTCAGTTGGCAATAAACCAAAATAAAATGTTATAAAAAAAGACATATTTTTTGTACCAGTAAGTAGGAATAAGTTTGAGCAACTCTTAGGTTAGGCCCTCATTGCTGTTAATGAGGTGCTCATAGTCTTCAAAGGATGCGAACATAGGGAGCTTCTCGCGTTTCCTGCTCTTCTTATTACTGCTGTCAACATCGTCTCTTGGCCGCTTTCCGGGCTTCTCTGGCTCTTCATCCGATCCAGATAATTCTTGGTCATCCACAGAGCTGAAGTCGCCATGATCACCTTCACTACTTACATCACTTGACATGTCAGACATATCGCTGTCCTTGTCCTCGAAGTCAGAGAATGCTTCATTCTCATTTCCAGAAATTTCATCGCTATCAGAATCAAAGCCAGGAAATCCGTCACTGTCATCGTCATCGGATCCAAGGCCGTCTTTGAGGTCGTCTGGCATTGATTTTTCCATTGCCTTCCAGGCTTCGTCCTCGTCCATGTCATCGTCACCAAAGTGCGTCTTATGCCCTGCCAACGCAGCAGTAAATCCTGTTGAGTCTTCGGCTACAGCATCCTTATCTATGACTATGTCAACCTGGTCATCGTCAAAATCGCCGCCATGCGCACGTGATTTGCTCTTTTTGTTTCTATCAAAGATTCCCTGTTCCTTCTTGATACTGAAAAATCTATGGAAGAAGCGTATATCTTCTGGAACCTCATCGATACTCATGCTCGCAATGGCCTCAGGATCGAATTTGCGTGTTTCTGTAATACCAACTGGTTTTTTAGAGATGATCTCTGAATGCATGTTCCGAGTATCAATAATGGGCTGCATAAGCGATTGACCACGATACTGTGTGCCCTCTTTAAGCTTGGGATTGCGATACACAAATCTTTCTAGGAAGTGGGAGAGCGAGTGCAGATGTAGGTTGGTAGCTTCCTCAACCTTTTCTCCATCCAAAATTTTCTTTGTGAGTCTGGAGACTGATGGATGGAAGTGATGCATAAGAATAGACAGCTCCCAGCAGCATGTTTGCTCTGCTTTGGCAAATCTAGGGTCTCGCTTCATAAAGTCGTATTCCTGGGAAACATCCTCCTCAGCACCTTGTTCGTCCAAGGGCTCATCAGCCCTAGCCAAATATGACATGATGATGGGTTTAGACTCGGTAACTTTGGAAATCATGTATAAAAGACCACAGACAAATGAAGGTTGGTGAGAGCTTGCGATCTGAAGCATTCGCTTTACAAATGCCAGAACTCTAACTTGATTGTTGTCAGAGTTAAGAGCCTTGAAAAGAATGTTAAGATACATTGCCTGCTTCGATGTGGTCTCAATACGAGAATCCAGAAGAGAGCCATATAGGGCACGATATACGCGATCTACAATAGACTATTATAAAATAAAGATCAATGAGTTAAAGAAAAAAATTAAAGCACAGGAGAAGCATAATCCAGGACATTGTTATCGATATAGTAGAGTACACAAAAAACCATACCTCGTGCTTCTGAGAAACCTGGTATAGCAAAGCAAGCGCTTGAACAATAGAGTTGAAGTTTGCGCTGTGGACTACCTTGAACAAAACGTCGGTGTGTTTGTCAAGCTCTTCTTTGCTGATTTTTGAGAATGGAAGGGCACGGTTAACACCAGATAAAATAGCTGCCATAAGCTTATTATCAAGAGATCTGAGCTCCAGCTTTTGCTCAAGGGCAGCCTGTTCCTTTGCCTTCTTCATGAACTTCTGACCATGATAATTCTTCTTTGGAGGGCCGGACTTCTTTTTTATTTCGTTGCCTGAATCGTCATCTTTGTCGTCATTTTTCGTCTCCTGGTTGTTTCCGGTGGGGAAGAATATCTTACGGAAGAAGGTAAAGTAGAGCTCAATGAGGAGATTTGCTGTTTGTGTGTCCTTTGATGACAATACTATCTGGTTAATAGTGACCATTGTGTAGTAAAGGGAGCGCTGGTGAGGTACATTTCTTGTTAAATGTAGCTCCTGCACAGTTTTGACAACAACTTGCTTCATGTTAGGGTGGACATTGAGTAGTTTTAGCAGCAAATACGATGCCTTTGAGGCTACCTGTTTTTCCTTGTCACCCAGCTTTGTTACCAATAGTCGAAGCAAATTCTGTTCCTGCTCGGGTTTGGTTTCCAAAAGCGTTTCTATAAACACAAGCATGTTGTGCTTTACATGGATCACAGAGTCATATGCCAGAGCTTCGATAAGCTGGATGAGCTCAAAGTAATTCTTCTTGAGCTGGTTTTCAAAATACCAGTAGACGAGGTGTTTTTGGGTAACCTGTGGATGCATGATGGGCTGATCGGCAAAGAATCGAAGTTTGCGGTCGGGCAAAAGGCTGCTCACCATCAGATCTTTGATGCTAGAAATAGCAAGCAATGCTTCGCGTCGACTATTTTTCCTTGCCATATTCATTAACAGCTCAAAATGCTTGAAAGCATGAAGCGGGCTTTCTTGGACCAAAAGAGTAAGGCCCGATACCTTGTCACTCAGGGTACCCGAATTGATTATATTAGAAATGAATGCTTGGTCGGAGGAGGAAAGGTTCTTTTCACCCTTCATGTTAATTCGAAGATTTGCCTCATTTTCTAGTAGGCCCTGTGATATGACAAGCATCTTATTTATATAACTCTCTGATGGGGGGAGGACAATAGCTTCCGCGTCGAGCTCAGGCAAGGAATAAGCATGCCAACTTGGGTCAGGCTTAAACATCTACGATATAAGTTCTACACCGCATTAGTAAAAGCAAACCTAAGAAATGATTTTTGAACTGAGGATCCATCTGTTTGTGCTTACCAACTTCTTGGGAAATGCTTCAAATCGACCGACATCCAGCCCATCCGCCTGACTTACTCCTGTCTTAACCCCAGCTTCTTTGACAAGTTCCTTCAGGTCTGATCTTAGTTTATCCGCCTTTGACATTCCCTTTTGGCTGTTTATCTTTTTGGCCTTGTCTGTTTCTTCTACAAATTGATTTGAAGCCCCCTTTCTGCCCGCATGTTTTTTTGTTTTTTTCATATCCCCCTTATCCGTTTGTGCCTTGCTCTTCGATGACATTAAAATGGATACGTGATCAATTTTTTGCAAGAAAATCATATGTTGTCTTTGTTCGTGTGTCATATAAGCCACCTTACCTTGTTCTTGCTAAAAGTCGCCATATTATTAAACCTTTTTACACCAGCAGTTTAAAATTCTAGCAGAAGCAAATATGCAAAGGAAATGCAAAAGACACAAACTGGCCTTATTTTAAAAAATTAAAACTTTTTATAATGTCTTCAGTTTTATAGCCAAGATCTAATTATAGCAATGATTTAATCATATGGGTAATAATTTTTGAAGGGTGAAAGTTTACTAGTACAACTGGACATCCATTTGGCTGTGGTTGTCTTATAATCACTGGTCACCAAAAGATACCCTTCAAAAACTATGATCCATGTGATTCAGGTACCTTCTAAAGAGGAATAACAAAGCAGAATAGGTTGTTGCACTCAAAGCTCCTTTCATGGCATTTCAATATCGTTGCACATTTTTGACAGATAGCATTTGGATTAGTGTGTTCTGTACTAGCATTTTAGCTAGTATATTCAATTGTCATATTTTTGCATGCAAGGCAGCTTTACTCATAATCAGATGCTAGAAATTTTATAAAAGAAAATTATAATATCTTAAGCCTATGATGGTATATTAATAACAAAAACAGTGGGTAATAAATGTTTGTAAAAGTGTATATACGATAAAAAAGATAGAAATGTGTCCTATTATGAGAAACAGAAGAACATATGGTTAGAATATGTACTCAAAAACAGAGAGTCAAGGTGTTCATATTTGTGCTTTCAGATTGAAGACTGAAGTTGGTTGAATATGTGTATCCTCAGGGCAAACAACGTTGCTCAGAGTGGTGCATGAAGTGTATCATCATGAAAAGTGTTTAATCAACCAGCATGGGAAATCATGTTACCTTGTAAAGACGGCTTGCGTATGTATAGAATACCAGAAAAGCAAAGAGAATAAGAGAAAGATAAGAAAGAAACAAGTGTGATGCAGCACATTGGAAGGTGGCCATATTTATATCGCATTAAAATTTTTGTTTTTCACTTAATTTAATAAAATCCCCCTTATTATGATCATTTTGGTTTTGGACACTGCTGTTGATACCAGCAAGACCAACATTGAGCCACCAACACTCATATGTAGGCAAGCCAGCAAAGTAGTTTATGCGAAGATTTGTACTACTAATACTGCAACTACTGCTAAAGACTTGATCAACTCTGGGCGGGTCGAGGCGCCCAAACCGTCGTTATCGCCAGGCTTTGCGGAGGACTTTGAGGTGATTTTACCTATGGGCTTAGATCTGTCACACAGACACACCCCACCATTAAGACAGTTTGCCTGGAACATGCTATATGGCTTACATAGATCTGAGCATTTCTTCAAGAAATCGTTACAATCAGAGTATTCAAGATTCTCGCCACCCGCAGATGTTGCTGTGGATATCATTGAGCTAGTATTAGATGTAGTTTCTGGGGACCCATTGCCTCCGCCAAGTCCATCTCCTTGCTTTGGGGGTGGTGTGGTTGTTGTGCCGGTTGTGGTTGTTCCTTTGGTTGTCGTAGGTTGAGGGTTAGCAACAGCACCTGCTGGTGGTGTGGTTGTTGCTGCAGTGGGGGTTGTGGTTGCACCTGGGCCGGCCAATGCTGCTGTTGGCGTTTTGGTAGCTTTTGTTGCTGTATCGGTGTTTGCGGCTACGGCTGGCCCTGCATTACCTGCCTGACCATCGGCGCCTACAGGTGTTGTTGTTGGTGCAGGGTTGGCTGCAACAGCAGGAGGACCAGCGGCTGCACCTGCTCCTCCTGCAACAGCCCCTCCACCGGCAGCAGCTCCTCCCGCTCCAACTTGTGGCGCGACTACTTGTCGTTTTTCATGGTTTATTTGACCAGAAACCCCGTGCTTAGAACCACTTGTTGTCAAACCAAGTAGATACACTATAATAAAGGCGCTAAGTAGCTGAACTCCACCGTGAATACGCATTCTATTATATATATATATATTTATATATATCAAAAATTTACAATAAGAGAAGGAAAGCAATATATGCTGCTTTGAGACTACAACAGGAAACTAAGATGGTATATCAACTCTTGTTAGGCACTGTGGAGATAGTACACAGCAAACATCTAGGAAAGTTATGATTGGCTGCTACCCCTGCTGGAAAATAACTCTCCGCCTAAAAGAACAAATGACACAGTCCAACACAAAATGCCATTATCAAACTGTGGGGATGGATTTACTGAAAGAGGATTTTGGCACTTGTACATAATAATCCAGGATTAAAGTATCAGAGTCTATCACCACCATAAACAAGCTCAAGGATGGTCTCGAGCCCAGGGTCATTACCCTCATTGTCTGCTCTTTGGTTTATCCCCATATTACGAATATTATCTGAATCAGGCATTTCCTGAACTGGAGGGCCTGTGTCAGACTTGGTGCCTATAGGGTCTATTGGTGCTTTACTTTGCCCGTCCTTCATATTAGATACTTGGCTTTTGTAGCTGGCATCCAGTGACTCTCTAATCGAAGTAATCAGCGTTTCGTGCAATTCGATTTTGTCCTATATTGCAGTTAGAGACACGTCCTTAGCAACATAACTATCTAAACTATATAAGGTTTCATTTTCAACCTACATTCCACTTCTTTGTTTCTACCACCGTTGCTCTTTTTGAATCGATGTCTCCGCTAGTGCCTTTTTTGTTAGCAATAGCTTCCTTTATTTGCCTTTCTTCATCCTCAATGTCGGGTGGAAGCTTTGTCCTAAGTAGGACTGAAAGGGTAGGGTAGTCATGGTTTTTTGGGAGGCGCTTCAAAGGGGTTATTGTCATTCTCCGCAATTCCTGTTCATATCTTTTGTTTGTATCTTGCATGATGTTGAGATACTTGGCTCCAAGTATATTAAACTTGCTCAAAAGTTCTGGCCTATATATACAGCCATATATTAGTCATAAATGCATATACATGTTACATCCTGCGTGAATGTCATGTTTTCTAAACTAACCATGGTACTGGCGCTGGAATCTCTGGCTTTGTTGTTTGGAGAAAGTATCCAAATGACTCTTGCAGCTGCTGAAGTTTGTTACGCAGTGCTTCGAGCCTTGCTATCTCTTCTCTTGCCTCTAAATTATACAACTGCATTTTCCTCTAATCTGGTTCACAACAGAAAGCGAATAAGGTCTATAAATTGTTATGTTTATAGACAGTATATTATGGGTTGGTTTCCTAAACCGATTTATTGTCAAAATTAGAACTAGCTTATTTTAGTGTATGTGGCATACAGCTACCTCCATAGGAGTAATAAAATGCTTAGTCATCGTCAAAATTAGAACTAGCTACCAAGGAAGCTTGACTCTAGCTCTCTTTTTAAGTTTAAATATCTGGATTTTATACACTTTACATGCAGCTATAGTATTATAGGTGAAAATAACTATACAATACTTGGATTAAAGTCATCTTATTTAGCATTTGGATTATGGTAGCTTTATATGTTAAAGAATATTTATAATGGCATTTCGTTTATAGATAAATGATGAAAAGGACTCTTATGATGCCTACTCAAAGTATCTTTATAATAAGGCACCTACGCGAGTTATACAGATTATCGCCGTTTTGTTTGCCTCTGCACAATAGACTATATAATGATATATTTAAGTCTGTGTTATACATTAGTTACTTTCTGTATTATTTTAGCAAGGTTAAATATCATTAGACCTTACCTCGACCACTGATATACCATTCCGGAATTTTGCCCGGAAAAGGACATTGGCATTATTGAACATACCCTCTTTTAGAGAGACTACAATAAATTGTGAATTCTTGAAACGACTCCTGAATAGCTGTCCAATATTCTGGGTATGCGATAAATCTAGGGCCGCATCAATCTCATCAAGAATATACATTGGGGCAGGCTTGAACTGCAAAAGTGAGAGAATAAGAGACAGCGCAATAAGAGATCTAAGAGCATATAAAATGCAAAGTCAATATCTGTCATTGATATGATTTTACTATTCCGTTGTGTCGGTATCATATATTGCAGTACCTTTGTCCGCCACTAAGTTCTGTGAGGCTTTGCTTCCATACACCGCCAAGATTAACCTTTATCTGGAGGCCAGAAGACAACGGTTGTCCCTCAAGTGGCTCTAGCTTTGCTGTATTTCCGGCCAAAAGATCGCCGAATATCTTTCCAAAGTCGCTACATTAGGAGTTTTTGTGAAAATAAGTTAGTATAATTTTAGGAATCTAAAGAGAATTAACAATGCATAGCTAGAGATCATATATTAAACCTACTTATTCACGGTGTGCCATGTCTTTTCAAGAGCATCGGTTTTGTATTTGTCCAAAGAATCTATAGTCTTTTCGATCTTGCGTTTATCCTTCTTTACCGTTTTGAGCATTTGGGTAAGGCCATCTTCACGCTTTTCAACACTATAGGTAGTTCAGAATTTAGCAATATAGCCACTAATACAATATATATAATAACTGGGTAGATCAGTCCATACCTCTCAAGATTTGTCATGACAGCTGTGTTGGTGTTTTTTCTCATTTGAGAAAACTTTTCGTTGAGCTTATGATATTTCTTTTTGGCTTGAATAGGATCTTGTTTCACGAAATCAAAAGGCGAATCTGGTTGGCCAAATTGGCTAAAAGAGATATATATATGTGTGTGTGAGTATGACTGGTCAAATAAATAGGTTATATTTATGACATTATTACTTACTGCTTTTCGTCTTCTATCCATGGGTGCTCACTAGTTAACTTCTTCAGGATCGCACTTGCCTGGTTTTGCAAGTCTGAATGCTGTTCGAGATCATGCTTCTTTTGTTGAAGCTCAAGTTGGCAGTCTCTCATTTCTACCTGGACTTCTTTAAATGATTCTTCAAGCTCAGTGAACTCGCGATCATAAAGCCGGATCTGTTTACTTGCCTTCGTCAGCTGGGCTTGTGATCCATCCAGCTCATATTTTGTGTTTTCTAGGAGCTTTTTAATAGATTCCTGGTCCTTTGAGGTTTCCTCAAGAGAGAGGTCTATCGAGCTTATTTGCTGACGCAGTTCCTTCACCTCACCTTCAATATTTTCCTTTTCAATCAGGGCGTCCTGTGCCAACTTTTGGTATTTTTTCATATTGGCCTGGACTTTAGGGAATTCCTTTCTCAGTCCTTTCAGGCGTGCCTCAAGTTCTTTTATTTTTCCACCTTTGTCCTTATGGAATTCCTCCATCTCTTTCTCTATTTCGCGAATGCGCTCCCTAGAGGACTTGAGCCTTTGTTCTGTCTCCTTACTCTTTGAAGATAGGTCTTCAATTTCAACATCGATATCCTCAAGACGCCTCATAATCTATAAAGAAAATATCATGGGCTCAGATAAATGATTATTTATAATAAACACGGGTTTTATTTGGATTACTATCACATACCTGCGCATGACTGCTTGACTCCAATTGCTTTTTCAAAAGCTCTAGCTCGTGCTTGACTAGATCGAGCTCTCTTCTACAGTCCTGAGATTTCTTTGAAGCAGCCAATATGACAGAAAGCTTTTTGTCGTTCTCATTGATTTCGCCATTCATCCTGTGAATGTCCTCCTTTATCTGATTCAGAGATTGGATGCGGTTAAGTATCCCGCCAGATTGTGGTCGAGACCCGCCTTGCAGAGTTCCTGCAGGGTCGTAGACATCTCCGTCAAGGGTGACGCATTTTAACTGAACATTCTTGTGGAAAGCAACCTTTTTTGCTGTCTCAGGATCTGTACTCAGCCAACGAATAAAGTCATTGCTCATTAATCTTGAATATCTGACAATAAAATTACATTAAAGAAAAGGCCATCTCACCTTTACACACTAGTGTGTTTCCAAATATGTTGACCATAGCCGGCTCAACTTCTTTATCGTAGGTTATTAGAGACAAAGCAAGATCTACTTTTCCGGGAGCAAGTGACTTTGCAAAGTTCACAACCTCAGGGTTAGCTTGGCGGGAGGTTAGGCGGTTGAGAGGAAGTATGGTAAACCTCTGACGGAGCCTGCCTCTTTCAAGAAGCTCAGCACCCGTCTGGTCATCCTTGACTATAACGTTGTACAGCTGACCCCCCGCACAGAGCTCCAGAGCGGTTGCAGCAAACTTGTTCCGGCTTTCCAAGGTAATAAGTTCTGCAACTTGGCCCTTTACTTTGGAGCGATCGAAATTTGGGTGAGGATCTTCATATCTAAAGTTGAGACCTCGAAGTCTACTCTGTAAGTCTTGCTGCTTTTCATATAGGACCTCAACCTCATCTTTCAGCTCATCTTTTCTTGCCTCAAGGGCCTCCTTCGTGTCATCGTCAACAACATTTTCCAACAGCTGTGACTATGTTTGCAACAAACAAAAGCTCAATATTTACTCTGCAAAATATGCGGTGTATTGGGCACATGAAGCCTACCTGATATTCCTCAATCCGCCGCTCGACATGCTTCTTTTTCTGCAAAAGAGAGTCATTATCATTCTCTGCTCTCTTTGATTTGGCCTTTAGCTCCTTTTTCTCTTTCAACAACAGCTGTGTCCTTAGCTTTGATTGCTCAATCATTGTTGCTGAAGCATTTGCCTCCTCTCTTTCCTCTATAATTACACGGTTTGAATAAAATGTATATTTAGCAATGTTATTTGTATCAACTTAAGTCTGTTGAGACATAAACATCTTCTTACCTTGAAGCTGCTGGATAAATCCACCCTCCCGGCCCTCATCTGATGCCACACCAGTGGTTAGTGACTGAATGAGTTCCTCCAAACGGGCGATTTCCTTATTCTTCTCATCAAAGACTCGTTTGTGCTCCTCAAGCTTTCCTGCTGCATTATCAGATTGTTGCAACTTTTCCGACATGGATGATTCCATCTAAAGAAGTATAGAAACTCCATATAAGTATCACTCAATAGGCAAAATGACAGTCACAAAACAGCCATAGCAATTGGTTCAATGTACCTTTTCTATTGATTTGTTGAGTGCCGTTTTCTTTGCCTCTTCCTCCTTGGCTGTCGTCGCTTTGAGGTCGAATTGCGTCTTGATCTTTATTAAGTCCTTGGATAGTGCATCAACTTTCGACTCTAGCTTTCTAAAGCTGCTATCCTTATGCATCTCCTAATATAGTTTGCATATATTTTTTAAATAATGAATTTCAATTACTATACGTCACTGTTCTCCTTTGCTAATTTAGCAACATACTTGTGCCTTCTTGGCTTCGATCTGGCTCTTGCGTTCAGACAAATTTTCTAATTCTGATCTTAGATTATTTATTTTTGCCTCAAGGGCTTTTTCTGTCTCAAAGGCCCTTTTAAGAAGGGATGCTCCTTGTGCCAATTTTTCCTTTAGATGGATAAAATTACGCCATTAGTTATATTTTATAGCTGGATGTCTGATATTGTCATTAAATTTATATACCTCATTTTTAGTGTAATCGTAAGCAACTGTCAAGCGGCGCAACCTATCAAGTTCTATCTCGACTTTTTTAAATTCCAAGTAAGCACTCTTTTCTTTTCTTAGCTTGTCTAGTTTTGGGGTTATTTCATCGTTCAGAATTGCTGATATTTCTTCTATTTTACGCTCCTTTTTTCCTATTGTTTTAAGAGCTTTATCCTTGCGCTCTTCAAACATTCTTGTACCAGCTGCCTCCTCGATCATGGAGAGAATCTCTGGCGGCTGCATATTAAGAACTTGGGTAATCTTTCCTTGCATGATGAGAAAGTGTGGATTGTTTACGTTAAGTTGGACCGACTGAAGCATATTGAACACAGCTTGCTCTTGTGCGTTATGTCCATTTATCAAGTACTTGTTTTTCCCGCCCACCATAATCTGTTTAAAAATATCAATAGTAAGTACCATTTTCACTACCATAAGTAGAATATACTTCCAAGTTAACAATATATACCTGACGTGTAAGAGAGATTTGTTGGTAATCTTCATAACCCAATGGACTAGTTGCCCGATCTTCGTTGTTGAACACAATTGTTACTGATGCTTTGGTAATTCCAGCCTGACCACGCTTGTATATAAGGTCCTGCAGGTTACTTGCACGCAGCTATACAAGAAATTATTCAAGTTAGCCGTATTTACATACCTCTAACTACTTTGGCATACATTTATATAAGTATCATAATTACCAATTTCATGTTCTTAATACCAAGAACAAAGCATATGGCGTCTAAAATATTAGACTTTCCGGAGCCATTAAGCCCTGTTATAGCATTAAACTCTGCGTCCCACCCAGTGATATGTGTTCGAGTGGCATATGACTTGAAGCCATCTATAATTAATTCCTCAACTCTCATTTAAAGTATAAATTTCAAAGAAGTGGTTGGAATTTGCGTTTCTTTCAACAATAGTATATTTCGTTTGTGTATATATATGCTTGAGATTTGTATGGTCGAATAATAAAAAGTGGAAAGAGAATAGCCTGTTGCCTTTTTGAAAAAGATTGGTTTATGTTTTATTCATAATCTTCAAGCCCATTTACCTCCAAATAACGATTGGCTCTTTTTGTTTATTATTATGGTCTTTGGTTGATAAAGTGTGATAGTTTAATCTTTTAGTATAATTAGATTTATTCTTATGCAACATTCGATTTCATGCTAATTGTTGGCATGGATCTTGCTTAAATTTTTTACTCGTTTTTCTATTAACAGAGAAAAATAAAAACTGACTACTTTGGGCTAAAGTTTAGTATAGACCTCCCCCCAAGAAAACCAACATTAATGCTAGTAAATTTTGAGATTTCTAATGACCCATAGTATAGTACTTTTATATTCAAATTTGCTCAAATGGGTAGTTATTTTTGAAGGATGGCATCTACTAACAAATGGTGATCACCCATTTGGCTGTGGTTACCCCTTTAATCGTTGGCTACCAAAAGATACCTCTCAAAAATTATGATCCAAATGTTCATTCATTATGCCTTTTATAAAGATTTAGTCTACCATTATATAATCCAAGCTATAAAATACAAACTCACAAGCCAATATTAGCTTTAAAATGGCATTTTAGTATAACAACTAAAGGTACGAGTTTTGATTTTTATAACTTTCATAATAAATCATTATATAAAGTATAATCAAAAAGGTTAGAGGTTAGAAGGATTAGGGGTTAAAGGTTAGGCTTGTATTGTTATACAATTTTATATTATAATAGGTAATAATTTAGCCTTCAAATAACATAATATATACCCAAACCCGAATCCTTCTAACCTCTAACCCTAACCTTTAACCATTTTTGTGGTCTATTAAAGCTCTAAAGATCTTAGAAAGGCCATTCTGAATATCATTTTACTATTATAAAATTGTAAACCCATAATAATATTACTAATTTTTGACCAAAATTTGGCAATATTATGGGTATCCTTGGGTTTATACGAAACTTTAGCCGCTAAAATTGTAGAGCTTTTGAACCAAATGTGCAATAGAGCTTTAAGTAAACTGATACATGGATGACGATGATTGAAAAGTACCTTTTAATGGCCAATGGTTATATAGGTGAACACAGTTTATTAGCAAATGGTTTCTCCCTTCAGAAATAATCATCCAAATCCATTTTTTATAGAATAAGACTAGAGGGAGTTTGCTGTATACACAGCTCACTTTTATAACCAGTTGAATTATGTTATCGCGCCTAGTATAGAAATAGCAAAAATGATTTTTAAGTACCACCTCTGCTGCTGCTACTTCTTCCTACTGAAAATCAGATGTGTAAGTTTAGTGCTAAACTCCGTGTAGATAACAAGATCGCTTTGCAGTATCTAAAGATTTCAAATCGCAGACTGCAGATCGGAAAAGCATCAGCCAATCGGTAATCACACCCATTTTTGGAGTGGCCAAGCACGCAATATCTAAAGTAAATGGGCTAATGGTGATGGATACACCCTTGACCTTTAGACTTAAAAGATCCCTCGTAGGCAAAAAAGAGGAATCAACACTTTTCTTTCTTGGAAATACTCATTAATTACTGCTACATCACAAAATGGTTAATGCTACTAATATTACATGGCACGAGGGGGCTGTTTCAAGAGAGGAGAGACAGGACTTGCTTAAACAGAAGGGGCTCACCATTTGGCTCACGGGTCTATCTGCATCTGGAAAAAGCACAATCGCCACTGCACTGGAGCAGGCACTTTTACATAGCGGTGTTGCTGCCTATCGCCTTGATGGCGACAATATTAGATTTGGTCTAAACAAGAACCTGGGCTTCAGCCCCGAGGACCGCGAAGAGAACATCAGAAGAATAGCCGAAGTCAGCAAACTATTCTCAGATGCTACATTGGTAACGATAACTAGCTTTATCAGCCCCTACCGTAAAGATCGCGACCTGGCTCGCAAGCTACACAATGAGGCTGGACTAGGATTTGTTGAGGTATTTGTAGATGCCCCACTAAAGGTTGTTGAAGAACGTGATCCTAAGGGGCTATACAAGAAGGCTCGCAGCGGGGAGATCAAAGGTATGTTGTGATATAAACACATTTAAAGTAATTTAGCCACCACAGCTCTCATTAAGCCACATTATCTTTCTGCTGCTTGTGAAAATAGAATTCACCGGAATTTCTGCCCCATATGAAGAACCAGAAAAACCAGAAATTCACATTCATACCGATAAAGTTGGAGTTGATCAAGCAGTTGAAGAGATCGTAAGCTACCTTAAGGAAGAGAGCTACATCAAGTAGAATGAATTAGATAGCTTTAAAAGAGGCGAGGTTTTTGTACGTTTAATAGAATTATTCAAGCTTCAGCAATAGCAAATTTATGGAAAGGTGTAGTATTTTATATTTTGTACCAGAGAAACTTGTCTAGTTGTCAACATGATCATTTACCAACAAAAGGATTATACCACAACGAAAGAATTTGACAGAGACGAAACAAATACAGGAAGTTCTAAATATAATAAATACTGGTAACTTTTGGGTTTTTGCTCCCTGATAATACTTGAGCTACATTTATACTTGTAAATAAGATCTCCATAACATTGTCGATATATCATAGTCTCTTCTATAAGTGCACCAGAATAGTATCTCGAATGCAAGCCTAAAATATATGGTTTGTGGACCAAACTTGCAGGTAGGGTGGTGTATAACCTGGTTATCTTTTGATTGAGAACCTGCCATATGGGTAATAATTTCTGGAGGGTGAAAGTTTACTAGTAAAACTGGACATCCATTTGGCTGTGATTGCCCCTATAAATATCCACCCTTCAAAAATTATGATCCATATATCCATGCTAGTTTTCTTAGCGAAGAGCTGTTTATAATGTAAATAAAGAGTTCCTACAGAATGAGATATTAGTAAATTTTATTAAAACTTTATTTCACTTGATTGATAAAAACAAATGTGGTAGAATTGAGCCCTAGACTTTCTATAGCACCTTGCTTGATGAAGGGTGATGAAATGCCAGAACTGTAGACAGCCACGTTTTACGAATGGCGACTCCAAAGTAAAGGGGTCTGGAAACCAAGGCTTTTTGAAATGAGTGAGGCATTACTTGCCCTCCTCCTCACCATCTTTCTTTTCTTCCTTAGCTTCCTCTTTGGCATCTTCCTTGGGCTTGGATTCAGCATCAGTGATCTTTTCCTCCTCCTTCTCCTCGGGCTTTTCTTTTTCGCTATGATCCTTGGAGTTGTTCTCGTCAGCTCTGGACTTTACAGCCTCACGGGCCTTATCAAATGCCTCCTTGAAAAGATTGGCGTCTATATTGATGAATGTTCAAAGTTATAACTTGTGATTGAATAACAGCTATGTAAAGGAGAAATACTATGTTATTTGTGTACATATACTACTTACTTTCGGAGTTTGCAAAGCGGATAGCAAGAGTTTGGTGCTCGGGCTCTTCGTCGGCAAAGTCAGCGGCGGTAGTCCAAACCCATGAGCGGTCTGAACCAACGTTAGGGCTGAGCTTCATCTCCTCAGTTACTATATATCCATAGAGTTTTATACTATAAAGTAAACAAGAGAATGTTGGCAGTGGCTACTTTTGTGAACCAGATTGGGTATACATACTGTAATGGTTAGCACACAGCTTGTGAATTTTCTCGCGATGCATGACAACACGAATCTTTTTGGTTTCCTTGTGCTCCATGATTTTGACATCGCCGGTTCCACGTTCCTTCCATTCATTTCCCTCCTTGTCAAAGCGGTAAAGCTTGGCGCGCCTATAGTGGAAGTTGGTGTTTTAGTGGGAGCAATGTAAAAACATCTTTGGAGAGAATCGAATGTAAAAGTATAATGCAACATACATTTTAAAGAGGACATTCTCATCCTCTTCGCGATTTTTGGGTTTGACATTCTCGAGCTTCATGATGGGCTCGACATGGACATCAGTGCTAGGAGGCACTTCATCCTAACAATGTGAACATGGAATGTGGTTAGTATTTGAGTACTTTGGTAATAATGTAGCATGTCTCCAATGAAAAGGTAATAACTCACCTGCTCCTCAACCTTTGGGCTAGTGGCCTTGTTTTCAACTTCAGACATTGTTTATAGGAAGAGCTGCTTGGAATTAAGTAAATAATAAAGTGGGAAAGAAAAAAGCTGTGTTTGCTTCCGTTAATGCAGCCTCACACAATATTTACACACGGAAAAGTAGCCAAATGTGAGTGGCTCATCCCATTATGTTAAAGCCTGCGGATTGCGTGTTACAGAATCAGTGATAAAAAATCTTTTTAAGAGGCAAAGAGAGCGACTCCACACCACAGTCTGATCAAAATTATGAGCATTTAATGCTTGGAGGTATGCCTTGACAGGGACGACCTGGCCAGGCTGTATTATTTAACATGCGTTTTGTTTTGAGCATGGTAGGCCAGGGGGGCCTGGTGTATGTTTACTACAGGGATATGCCTACAATGTCATCAAATTTTATCTGAGTCCTCTCGCGGCAAGCCGTTGGCTCGGTAAAGGGCCATGGCAGCAGCCATTGAGTCAAGTTAGGTCCAAGCACAGCCTCTGATCTGCTAATGCATAAACACCCAACGGGGGCTGTGACCCTCTGAGATGCAAAGAATATAAAGTTTGGGCGCAACCTCCAAACCGCTGCACACCATATGGGCCTGAAAGGCCAGTGTCTGGCACCTTAAGACTTGCTTTTTATGGTAGAATCTCCCGCAACAGGGCATGGGCTGACGGCGTAGAAGTCTTGGGCTTATAAAAGGCATTTGCTATAGGCTCACCCATTTCCCACGATCCACTGCTTTCTAGCATTGAATGGGGTTTGAGAATACTATGCTGATAAAGTTTTGGCTTCCAATGTTGGGAAGTTAATGTGAAAGCTGATGCTGAGGGTGGCGCACCCTCCTATAATACACCTCTACTCCGTTCAATGGCCACCTGTCTAGTTTGCTCACCATCATCTCACTCTAAAGAAAGTCTAAACAGATTGTCAGGATGGAGCCGTTGATGGCCATACCTTGGCCGAAACCATATTCGTTCGACCAAAGTGTTGGGCACTGGGCTGCTTGCCATAAAGATTTCTGGGCACATATGGATGGTAATACAGCAGTGAGATATTTTGGCCTAGCTGCATCTCCAGATGCAGAAGCTGTCGTAAATAGCAAGTCCTACCCTCCCAGAGGGTGGTTCCACCTTTTGGCACTGTGGTTTATAACAGATGCGTCCAAAACATGTGCTGTGACTAAAAAGATGCATCTTCCTGAAACAGCATTGTGGCCCCTTTGGACATTATTGACTTAAATTCCAGAAATGCCAGTCTTTTTCAAGGCATCCCGCCAATGCCCTAGCGAAGGGCTACTTCCGCGCACATCATTGCATAGGCATTGAGCAATGGGCAAAAGATTAAAGCAGCCGGAGGAGCAGCTGCTGTTTGGTGATCTGGGAATGCCTAGGAAGGACAAATCTGCTGCCAGACCCACTATGGGCAGGATCAAGTGGGGACCTGCGTCCTGCCAAATTCCCATTTGATCAGAGGCAAACTTCGACCAAGTAAAGTTCCAATGCAAATTGGTTGTAGAATTTCTTTCTTTTATGCAACCGGTGGGGCTGTGGTTTCCTGCCTATTAGCAGGTTGCATGGGTCGGGACCCGATCATATCTGGCTTCCTAGTGGCCAATCTCTCCTTGATCGCGGAAGCTGAATCGAGGACACACCACCCGCCACTTGGCTTGACATGACAGCATTTTCTTTTATATGGACCTCTAACTCCATCGACTCTGGCTTTACTCAAAGCTTTTCAACCCCATATCTCCTAACTTCAGTCTCTTTTATAAACTACCTTTTCTTCAAACAATGTCCCAGCCCCATTGCTACGGGCAGGTGTACCAGCAGGCACAGGATCCGCAGAATGGACAACAGCAACAACAGCAGGAGCACATCCACCACCATCATCACCAGCAACTCCAGCAGCGAGGCTGCGGGATAAACGAGGAGCCACTATTCCCCACATACCAGCGAAAAATCCTGCCATACCCAATTCAAACCCACCACAGCCTGCCAACCTCTGGCTCATACAGCAACACAAGACAGAACTTTGTCCCCATCGTGCCATTAGATGTCAGCCACCAGTACGATGCTGCTGGCATAGTCGACCTTACCAAGAAGCAGTCTGGGCTCTATCACTTACGCCCACCACATACGCTTTCCTCCAGTGCATACTCCGCAGCGGCATTCCCCACTATTCCGCAATCACAGGCCGCTGTGCCGCTATCTGTTGGCAGGAACGAAGCCCTGCTGTCGCAGCAGTACCAAGCCCAGATAATTGGCGAGTCGCACTATGCCTGCTCCCCCCAGTTTTTGGACTTGAATTGTAGGCCAAAAATGGACAAAATACTGGCATTTCTGCTCCCGAAAGACCAAAGCTGCGAAGGCTCTTTGCACGGGACGGCAGATGGTCCGAATACCACCAACGGTGGGTCCTCTATAGTAAATGACCTTGGGGCTCTTCTTAGCGGAAAGGCAAAAATCAGGATGAATACTGTTGGTAAGCCTCCGTTTTCATATGCGACACTTATCGCTTATGCTATTCTGAACCATGTCTATGGAAAGAAGACTTTGAGCGAGATATATGACTGGATGATGGACCACTTCTCGCATTTCGAGTCTGGTAAGAGTGGGTGGCGCAACTCAATTAGGCATAACCTGTCACTCAACAAGATCTTTGTTCATGTCCCAAGGACTTTCAACGAGCCTGGGAAGGGTTCATATTGGACAGTAGACCTCAGAAATCTCTACGATGTGCTAAATTCGACGAACCGTGGTCACAGCCATAATCACAGTCAGCACCAACGGACAATATCGCGCTCTGTCGACCGGGTAGCAGTTCACCCTATATCGCCAGCTCTTCAGGACCCAACCCAGTCGTCGCGGATGGTCCTTCCAGTATCTTCTTTAGCGCACCAGCAAGCCTCATCTCTAGACACCCCCACTCTTCAAGTCCCAATATCCTCAACCCACCCAATATCCCAGCTCTCTTCAAGCATGCAGTCGATTGGAAGCGCTCAGTTTTCAGCTTTCAACCCCAGCTTAACCATTCCAGAAACAACGCTGGGGGCAACTAACAGCCCAATGTTCGAAAGCCACCCTTTAACTCCTGTCCTCTTTCCTCCTTCATTGGCAGCTAGCGGCGCCACCAACCTGTTCCAAGACTTTGGCATAGTTCCTAGTGATCCGATTGCCCAGCATCTAATGCAGCGAAGACCATCGTCCGCCTCTCCAACCACAAAAACACGAAAGATGCCCAGGCTATCTATCACATCCCTTTTTAGCTCCCAGAATCAGCCTCGGCTGCAAGACAATGGCATATTCAATGAGCAGCTACACCAGGCCCAAATGAACAGCTCTGGCGATATGAATCATGAAGCAACTGAAGCATCCTCGTCTATTGGGTGCGGATCACAAAAATATGGGGCATCTTTGGGGGCCATGGATAACAGCATGGTGGGGCAACAAGACGCTCCAATGATATTGATCCCAAATGTTACCGATCAGATATCATCTCCTACAGCCATCTTCCATATTGACGACGATACAGCAGCAGGAAGTTTTATTAGAGCACAGCAAAATCTGGCCGCGACATCAGAAAACACTTCAAATCCAAAGTCTTTTGACTGGGGGAATATATTTATGAGCAGTGGTATGGATAGCTCGTTATCAAATGCTAATAGCAGCTCCATCTCATCATTCACATTAACATCCCAAGGCCCGCCATTCACCCCCAATTCCGCTGTCGATAGACTTAAACGCCCTCATCCATAGCTTATTTAGTGGCAAATTAATGTCGCACTGACTGTCATTTTTAGAAGCAGGATCTACTAATTTAGCACATACCAAATATCCTTTATTAATCCTTTATAATTCTTTTTGTATAATGGTCGATTTTCACTACTGATCAGCCACAGAATGGCTGTGGATGGGCTACAGCAAAATGTTTTACATAATATGGATCATAATTTATGAAGGGTGACTTTTGGTAGCCACTGATTATAGGGGCAATCACAGCTAAATGTGATATCAACATTTGTTAGTAAATGGTCGCCCTTCAAAAATAACTACCCATATGCAAATTTTAATTATAGCAAATATTGACCATGAGAAAAATGTGGGTAATGGTCTGGCGTGAAACTGGTGTATGATGATGTTTTTGAGGGCCATTTATGCCTAATTACTTGTGAAATAAAGCCGTAAGACAGTTTTGAATTAATTATAGAGTTACTAGAGATTATATAAATTTAAAAACAACATTAATGATCTATAATGTGATTCTTGGAGTTCCTGAAAACAGTTACAAAATTAGTATTTAAGGTATCTGCTGTTGCAGTTGTTGTAATATATGTGCAAAATATTATCATGAGAGTATGCTTAAACACGCTCATCTATACAGTATATCAAAAAAGAACAAAATTGGTTTCGATAGAAACCCTGTATAGTGTTTGCGTTTATTTAGAGGGCGGACCTTATATAATATATATATATATATATATATATAAAGTGTAGTGATTTATTCTGTTCAATCTGCAAGTGTTGCAAAAACCTTATTGATGTCTATTGCCGGTTGGCTTATATCAGGCGGTAATAGCGAAACTAGGCGATTGAACACCTTGTTTCTATCATTGAAGGATCTCTGTTGTTCATTCCCCCATCCTGGCGCATAGCCAACTGAAGTGTGGTGCTCCTGTGGCTCATTGCACCACGGCTGAAAGAGTGCCATCGTAAGAGCTCTGAATTTCCGCACCTCTTCAGGGTCATCATGGTTTATCACCTCTGCGATTCTGGTTTGTAAATAATCAAGAGCTTGCATCTCGCTGGTTGCGCTATCGGTGCCTTCTCCGGTTTTAGCTGCCCGTCCATATTCATTGGAGGCACCGTGACTGGTGCTTTGTGCTGCACGGCAAAGGTCAAGAAAACGCTGCTCTCGAACTATAAACATGGCACGCCTAAGTATTTTCTTTGTGCTGGGCTGCTCTACCTTCATGACCCACATGTCGTGAAGTCGGGATTTATTGTTGTGCCTGTGTGATGAGTTTCCGCCAAACATGAAGCTTGAATGGAGTTTTGTAGAGTATACCCAGTTTTGAGCAAAGCGGGGGCGTGGGTGTCCAACCTCTAGATCTCCAAACACATGGTCTAGAGGTGAGAACTCGCTAGAACTGGTGTGTGGAGCGCTATCTCTATATCTGGGTACTTCAGCGGGCATAGATGTTGCCATACCTCCATCGGCTGTAGTAGAACCATTCTGGAATCCCAGAACCTTGGCCTTTGTTGACCGCATAGGTTGGCGACGCATGGGGGTGCCAAGAGAAGCACCTTTAGGAGGATTAGCTTGGCAGGCTAAGTTAAAGCCAACTTTATCCGTAAGGCCTTCCTTACAAGTATCTTTGGTGCCAACAAGCTGATCTGAATGGTATAATTCATCCCATGTCTCCCTCTCAAGGCTATATGACATCACCACCATTGCTACGGCGCCATCTCCGCCATTGCATACATCCTCGCAGCGCCGAGTATTAGCTACACAAAAGACTCCACTCGAATTTTGTCTAACCCAGGGGTTATATGTCTCGTCTGAGTAAAGACTCTCTGTAGTCGCGTGGGGTCGCGAAAAGTAAGGCGCGATGTGCTCCCTGCTCTGACTTTTCGCAAAGTCTCTTTCTTCAAGAATGGACTTGGGCTTTGTGGACATGTTTTTGGAGCGAAAAGCTAAAAGTAGATAAAACTCTTTACGAATCGGATCAAATGATATACATTGGGTCCTGCCCTCAGAGCCATTTTGGGAGCTTGGGTCATCTGAAGGGAGATTTTGGGATATAAGCTGTCGGGGTATATTGGCACTAGGAGCATCCTTCACACTATCAAATATAAGACTCCCCGTGGAAGCGGTACGGCCACCATTGGGGTATATAATGTCCATGAGTTCTCTTGGCCTCTCATAGAATGTGTCGCTTACAATGTCATATATGTACAAATTTCCCAACTCGTTTCTATCGCGCTGGCCAGAAAAGATATACAGCTTTTGTTCATCTGAATCTATGCTCATGGTATGAAACAGTCTTCCTCGAAGATGAAATTCGGAAACCCTTAGATCGGCATCTGGCTTGAGCATTTTCCACTTACTCGCTTCAATGTTAAATCGATATAACCCACTGTAAACCACCCCTGCCTCCACAAGGTCTTCGACGACCACCCGCCCACCGTATATGTATATGCAATGATGCTTTGCATCGTATACCATTTGACCATCATACACAAGGTGTGGTCCACCGTAATTTTCAGTGCTGGCCATGACAATTTCCCAGCGTGCCGATTCAACATCGTAACGATACAGATTGCTTTGTAGGTTAGCTCTTGGCCGCATTTCTGGAGCTATGAAGTTACCCATGATATAAATTTGTCTTCTCTTGGGATCATAGCACATACTATGGCAGGATAATGGGCCAGGACCTCCGTGGATTTCTGTATTTGTATCGATACAAGCCCATGATCGAGACTCAATATCAAACTCCCAAAGATCACCAAGCCCCTGGGTCCCGTCCCATCCACCATACAGATATATCTTTCCTCGCACATCATCAATGCACATTTGGTGGCCACCCCTCCCGCGTGGAGTTGCGCCATTTAAAGAATACAGCCGCCTCCAAATGGATTTGTGTACCAGCGACTTGGCATATCTATCAAAGTAGCCACTTTGTTCGGCAGAGCTTAAGAGTCTTTCTGTAGCGTCTATGTTGTTATCCAAAACAAAGGCCTTGAACAGGTTTGCAACATAAGGCGTCTCGAGCTTGACTTGAGTCTGAGCCTGAAGGACCTCGAATGATTCATCCAAGTTGTTGTCGCGAAGGAATCGAAGACAGGATCGCAGTATAGTACCATTCTGTTCACGCTGGTAGGCATTAATCACATAGTCCATTATGGTTGAATCACAGGTCCCCTGGAGCTCAACATACCATATACTAAAGCTGAACTTCTGCTCATGAGCAAGAAGGGGATGGATCTTTATGTAGCGACAAGGAATGCACGCCCTACCAACATTTTGTCTAAGCAAGAATGTTTCGGCATCGGTATCATTTTGCAGACCGCTATGCAGAAGCTCAGTCATTGTATCTGGGTACATTCCTCCATATACCTTGAATTCCTTAAGATTACACACATGCGGCTTATGGTACTTGCCAAAGGTGATTGTGCGAACCAGAGATGGCTTTTCGAGCTCCAGCGTTATATACTGATGGTGATTCTTGTTTGCGCTTGACCATCTAGAGCCCTGATCTTCTGGGTCATCCACCATTATATTGTGAGGCCCGTACCTTGGGGTCTGAGATGACCATGAATATATACTGTATTGAAGCTTCGTGCTGATATACTGAAATTGAGCCATTGTAGACCTTGGACCAGGAGTGGTATTCAATGGCTTAAGCACTGTTGCTCTAGGGAGCGAAACCGCAGAGATCGAGCCTGGATCGTATACTGGTACCTCACACTTGTATATGGCGTGCTTCTGGCCTCTAGGCATAATTACGCGATAATTATACATATTGGATACTTGTAGATCCGGTATCGACATGGTTCTACTTGATCAGAATTGGTAACTGTGTTGTATGGTATTTTGGAGTTTAGCTATACTAGCTGTGCTGTTGGCTCTGGCAGTTAAGTCTTACTTTTCGTGCTCAACCGAATTACGGACAAGCATGCAAGTAGCCAGGTGTATGGTACGGAATGGAGTATGCTTGCTAATTTCTACCTTTGGAGATTTAATAGCTTATAAATTTGGTGCTCGTAAGGTGCTACGTTGGTTGCGCATAAGGCGGCTGATTATGGTGCGACAATACAGGTTCTTTAAATAATTGTATAACAGTACAGGAAGGCGAAAAGCTATAAAATTCAGAAAGAAAGAGGCCAGGTTGAAGCTGACGATCGATCAAAACAAGCCGTCTGAGTAAAAAGAGGCAAGAATGATTGGGCTTTGTAAAGGCGTAGGAGAATGTACATTTTAATACTGGGTGGCCATTTTTGGTAGTAAACCAAACCACAAATAGCTTTGAGCAAAATGTCAAAAGCCTGTGGCATTTCTATTGGGCACTAAACGTGGACCTAATGTGATGCTATAATCTCGGCTGAAAGGTCAATAAAAGCCATAGCAGAGCACACCGACTTCTTAAACATCAATTACAATGAAAACGCCAAACAATTCAAAAATATGGTACAGGCCTCTCATAGCAGTACACCAGTACCTCGCCTCTTTATTTTGGTTATTTGGTTTTCAATATTAGCAGTAAATTAAATAGCCTATACTTGAAGAGGAATATTGCTCGCCCATATCAAGTATGGTTCTAGATTCAAAGCCCATCAGACAATATTTTATTATATACACATTTCAACAATAACTATAGTGCAATAGAAGTTTCTTTTTATCATACAATATAAAAGGAAGTGGTTAAATTTTGTGTTTATAGCAAAAGGCTTGGGAGTCAGCGTCCAAAGCAGCCTCTCGCCAGCTACCCATAATAAAGTGTTTATACACTGTGTTCATTAAATCTAAAACGTTTCAGTAAACTGGCGTAATCAAAAGCACCAAGCCATAGTAAAGAATAAGGATAGAATTGCAAAGGAAAAATAAACCCCCAAAATGTCGACAAGAGTACAGAAGGTTATGGTCCAGCCAATCGTAAGTATATTCTCACCTGTAGCCTTATGATAATATATGGAGCGCAACGACATTTATCTCTAACCAATTATACATTTGCTTCAAAAATTAGAACCTTATTTTCAGGTTCCTTCAACAGGTGAGTGAAAAAACCAACACTATGCATATGACAAATGCCACTACAGGGCAGGCTTACTTGATGCGATTTAACGACAAAATAGAAACAAAGGGTGGAGATATGGCTTTATGAACAGACGGCTATGAGAATCGAGGGGGAGATCCTGGTAAGGAAATCAGATCAACGGTATGTCCTCAAAAAAGAAAATCAGCACTAATGACCTTGAGCGTATTGATCAATATAGGGCTTTGATGAATTCATGAATGTTGTGCTTGACAATGCCGAAGAAGTCCAAATAAAGAAGAACCTGAAAACACCAGTAGGCAAGTAAACGTGGAACTAGCAAATGCTGTATTTTTCTTACAAAACATTGTGCTGACAGAGAGCAAAACGCTGGAATATAGGTCGCATCATGCTGAAGGGTGACAACATCTCGCTAATTAGGGCAAAGTAGAAAGGCGTGATGGTAGAAATCTCGAAGGCTATGGATGATGGCAGAATTGCGTGGAGCCCAGGCTTCATAGCAGAAAATGCAAAATAAAAGACTGCATACAGCCAGCCCATTAGAATAAAGCAGGCAATTTGCGGCATTGCAGATTTTCAATAGTGTAGAACGACACTGTAGTTTTGGAATTTTAAATAAATCGTCAGGGTTGTAGCTGAGAATAGTCGCTGCACGGTATAATTATCTATAGGGATCTCACATAATGATGCTGCAAGTCCCATCAATCCACATCTGGCTAATGTATAGTTACATAGTATGCATTCCCCGAGCCAAACTGGGGTGTATATGTAGAGTCACTAGAACTGGCATCAAAATACCAGAGCGTCTCCATTCCTATACATATGTACACACGCGGTCGGCAATAATAACGACTCTATCGGGGAATGGAGAGCGTCTATAAACAATTATAGAGGACCTCTATCATACACATAAACTCCTATAGACATCAGGACAATGGTCATATTCCTGGTAAATAGTCAATAATAGAACCTTTGAATGGGAGCACATATGGCTGGTAACTTTTGAAGGGCACCTTTTGGGGTCTGTGTTTATAGGGGCAATCACAGCCAAGCGAGCAACCACCATTTGTTAGCAGATGGTCGCCCTTCAAAAATAGTCACCCATATGGCAAGCTCTCCATTAAAAGGAAACAGATTAGTGCCCTCGCACATTCCCCGCAAGTCGGCCCATAGGCTGTCATGCATTTTAGCTGGAGCCTGACAGATTATTGGCTATTATCCAGGATATTCTTATGGCTGGTACACCTTCAAAGGAGATTCTCGCATATGTGTAGTTGTTTTTAAAGGGTGAATATGCTTGATTATCAACTGTGATTGCGCCTATAATCGTTGGCCACCAAAAGGTACCCTTCGAAAACTATCATCCATATGCTAATGCCCATTTGAGTGTGCTCTCCGAGATGCGATCTAAAGCAGTGAGGAGAGTGCTTTTTATAATATGCAAAGGAATTGAAAGCAGGGCAAGGCATGGTCATTGGGAGGCCAAAACAAACAATGCCAGGTAATGTAAGCAAGCTCAGTATGCCTTCAATAATTTGTGCAGCACCCATATTTGTGACAATTAAGCATGCGCATGACAGGGGAGGCTCATAGGCATGTCTATAACCATGACCCCCAAGAAAAGCACGAAATAGGCGAGAATAGCAAAGACACTCGATTCCAGCTCACTACCTAGGCTGAGCTAATGGGATAACAAAAAGCAAGTTGAGTGGGATGTCAGTGTTCTGCAGCAAAGAGTCTCACGCACAATTGAAAGCCTTTGCAGGAAATATAATGGGCTTTTCCAAAAAGGGCAATCCGGTTGCTTACATGATTGGCTGATATCAATAGCTGCCTCCAGCTCAGATTCCAAAAAAATGATTTTTCGTCGCCCCCAGGGTACCTGTAGCAGGCAGACGGCAGTTTGGGGCAGAGAGAATGCTGGGAAAGACGCTGTATGGGGTTCTGGCAGCTCCTGCAGCTCCTTAAAAAAGCTGTATGTGACAGGTCTGTCTGGTAGGGAGCCGCGATAGCGTTGCGGCCTGAATATACACAGCTGGATAGGCTAGAGAAAGATTGCTGAGCAAGCTCACAACCGAGCTATTAAGATATAGACAATGGCGTTATTACAGAACCCCTGGTATTATGATAGTCTGTGTTGTTGCAAGCTATATGCATACATTAATTGGCCATATGCATGAGAGGCTCTCCCACTCTTTCCTTGTCTGGAAAAATAATGAAGCTAGCACGTACTATGGTGGAAAACAGGGCAGCCAAGGTAGGCAACAGAACACAATTTTCCATCATGGTCCTTCTCATGGTCTTGTGTCCCAAATTAGTCACTACAAAGTGCAACAAGCCAGAAGGCTGAAGCTGGGAGATGTCAAGCTTCTCTGTGGTCTGCGCATACACACATAATGAGAAGGGAAGGGAGGCTATTATCATGGCGTGTAGAAGTGGCAAAACCAACGGCTGCTTTTTTCTGTGACCCACGGAATCACAGAAAAAAACAATAGCCGTGATAGCGATGACGGTGATGATGGTGGAATTTTTTTTGAATGCCTTCCCTCAATGGAAACTGGCTGCGCATCACTATTCCAAAAAAGGAAAGTTGTGGAAGACGCTTACACACGCGGCTAGCAGTTGAGCGAAAATTACTGCCTTTTCCATCGAGTCAGTGGGCGCAAGATGCAGGCCATTGTCACCACCAACACATGCGTATCCCCCTCTCGCCAATGGTTGATGACAAAGCCAAGCACTTACACGATGACTGACTCAGACAAATAGCGCGATGATGGCCCAATTTAATTTTCCATTTTTAGGCTCGAGGTGCCATTTGGTATGATGCTACAGCATCATTACATATTTTGCGGGAACGTACCCACCCCTTCAGTCACGCACCGGGTCGTTTTTGTATTTGCTAGATACAGATACCTACACGCCTAACCTTCGCCCATTCCTGCTTGGGATCACAGTCTAGCGTATACTGAGGAGGACTATGCTTGAAGGTCGGGTTCTATCTTGGCCCCACACACATCATTCTTAGTAACGCTGTGTCCCAGGTGAGGCGGTCCTCTTTTCACCTCTTTTTTATAGTCTACGTCTGCAGTTTCATTTCTGTGTTTACGCCTAAAAGGCTTTTTCTCTGTTGCCTTTCTCTGCTAAACTTCATTTTGCATTTTAAATTTTTGACGGGCCCTCTTCACAGCTCTCTTCTCTTACAATACTATACTTATTAGCAACCGGCAGTATATATTTTTCCATCTGGTATCTCCATTATATCGGAAAGGGCTGTGGTATCACACACATACATATCCTATTGTCGCCTCGAACTTTGTTGGTAGTTTTTGGCAAATTAGTTTCAGAAATGACGGACTCTGGTCGTAGATATCAGCTACCAGGCATACACAGCCTTACATCACCCTCCCAACACACGCCCCAGGCCCAGCAGGCCAGAAGGCCAATATTTCCACCGACAACAGCACCAATCCCAGGATCCACAGTGCGAGAGAACCCACCTTCTTATGGACGACCACCGCCCCTCAATTCTTTGGAGCACCACCAAGCCAGTAGTAGCAGAGGCAACAGTAGGTACTATCCACAGCTTTCACCTCAAGTAAGTACAGCACAATATCATATTTTGAATATCTTGTTGAAATAGGTGCAACAAGTTTGATAATATTTGCAACATATTTGGTTTAGAGCTACCACCACCAATCATACGATCCCCACTCAACTCCCCCGCCCCAGCCAGCAACCTCTTCGTCCACAGTTTCACAGGGATATCGATATGACCAATACCAACCGCATCCAAGTCCCCACAATAAGGCTTATCCAGCAAACACAGGGTCTGGCGGTCCCATCTCGCCTCAGCCTCCTCTTCAACACAATGGGCAGTATGATGGCAGAGCACCGTACCATGGGCAGCCATACTATAGCTCACCGCAAGACAACGCGAGAAACCCAGCGACATATGCTTCACATGAAGACAGATATGTCGCACCATCCTACAATTACCACCAGCGACCTCAGGGGCATTACCAGCCTGCAGATCCTCAACACTACTTTGGCAGTAGCCACCACCATCCCAGCCGTGGGCCGTCATCACCGCCACCCTTCAATCCAACAACTCCATCTGGCCAGCACCCACACTATCCATCGCAGCCTTCATCCACACCCAAGGGACCAATGCCCCCACCATCAGACCCACAACCAGGCTACCAAAATAATGCTGCTCCAGCTCCCACTGCCGTCACTACTACCAGCAGTAACAGCGATAACAACCCGCATCAAGGGCACCAAACACTCACACCATCAGTGCGGCCAGGACAAATGAATCAGCCACCTAATAGTACAAGACTATCGCCTCCATCCGCTGCACCCTTTACTATGCCTCCTCCCCTTAGACCGCCATCCCCCTCAACGATTCACCATCGGTCGCAGCCATTGGGCCGCCCACCGCCCTATCCAACTGACAACACAATACACTCGCCATCCGCGGTCCACCATCAAACATCCCCAGGCGGAGCTATTAGAGCCAACATCCTAAGTCATACTGATGAGAACATCCCATCCTCCGTTCCTTTGCAAAACACCCAACCACCACCACCTAATTTGACAGGCATCCCGCCCACCCAAAGTACACACCCAAATGAAGCCAGTATTCAGACAACCAGACCAAATGATAGCCACCATCACCATGAATTGCATACGGGAAGTGGCGCTGTACCTCTCACCATGTCTACTACAACTTCAACTACTAGCATGACAACTTCAGTGGACAATCTGTCAGCAAACCCTATAAATAAACAAGCCAACGCACCAGATCAAGCCCGACCTAATGAAAGTTCAACGGGATTAGTAGTAGTATCGGCAGCGGCAGAAACAGCATCGGCGTCAGGAGAGAAGCGGAACAAGAGGTCAAAGTCGGGTGATAAAAGCAATGATGCGACTGAAGAGCCTTCAAAAAAGACCAAGTCAAAGTCAAGCGCCAAAAAAATACCAGGACTAGACAAGCCGTATGAGATGATGACGGAGGAGGAAAAGACCCAATACGAAAAGATTATGAAAAAGCGAAAACGCAATGCACAAAGCGCGGCAAGGCTGCGAAACAAGAGACGTGCGCATGAGGCTGACATGGAGAAGCAGTGTGAGTACTATGAAAATCGGGTAGCCATGTTAAAAAGTGCCCTAGAAGAACAGAGACTGAGGGCCGACCAAAAGCAAGCCAAGCATCCGCTCAACCTTCCGCCACTGGCCCAGACGCCTGCACCACAAAGAACGGGGCTAAATCCAGAAGTCGAGGGGCCGCTACTGGACAGTGAGTCGGGCGAAAGAGTCATGTTCAACCGCAGAGCAACTATAGTCCCAGGCGAGAGTCCAGAAAAGGTCATGGAGTTGCACCAGCGGATGGAAGACCTCAATTATCTTAACCGCCAGGTGATGCATAACCTGAACACGCTGCGCAAAGAGGTTGAGAGGATATCGAAGCTTGCAGCACCAAAATGGTCAAACACATTCATACAGTTCAGGACCAGGAAGAGAAAGCAGTCACTTTTGTCACCTGGAAACGACGACGAGCCAAACCCAATGGCCAATGCGGCATACCAGATAATCTCAGATCAACTTTCGGCACCAACGCCGGGATCTAAGCGGAAAAAGAGTACAGATAGCGGTGGTGGTGGGGCAAGCCGGAACGGCGGCGCTATGGAAGGAGCACCGGTTGTTGCGGCAACTGAAAATTAAAATTAGACAAGCACCAAGCGTATATTATATATTGCTTTTGCGCAGAAATCAATATAAGGATGAAAACGCATAGAACAAGTAATTTGTGTGTATGGCGGTGTAGAAAGTAATAAAAAGATATATAGCAGCAACTTTGTTAAAAACACTCATGTTTCTAATACACAAACATATTCAAATATTCAAGAAAATACTGTGCAATGTTGGAAATTATCTGGGATGGCACAATGGTGGTTTAGTTTCATTAGGATACAATCTCCATATGACTGGTAGTTATTTTTGAAGGGTATCATCTTTTGGTGGCCACCAATGATTATAGGAGAAATCACAGTTGATTATCAAGCATATTCACCCTTCAGAAATTATGATCCATAAGGAGATGTAGCAATTTGAACAAGAATTGGCATTGAAGATCTGCGAAAGAGCACATGATATGGGTTTTCTGAAATTCAAATCTCTGGGCGCACACTAATGGAAGATTGCTTTTTTGGAAGGAGCATCAGGGTGTGGGTACACCATAGAGAACAGGCGTCGGATGCGTTTTGGACATAGCTGTCAAAGTGGTGCATTGGGTACCAAAGCCCTAGCCGCACGGAGCGTGTAGACAGCATCAGCAACAGAAGATAGTTTCCAGCTTTATGTCGATCAATTCTGAGAGAAAGGGCATAGGACTGAGCACAGTCGACGCTTTGGTACTGCTGAAAGAGCAAGGGAGATGATGGCGGTGCAGTGATCTCTTGGCAGAAAAGATACATAGACAATCGAAACACGGACCTCAAAAACAATAAAAAGGGCGTTTTCGGCATATAAATGTGCAGCAAGGCTTACTCAGAGTGGGCAGTGCTGTGAGAGCGCCCAGCCACCAGATAGTAGCAGACTTTGCAAAATAACAGTATACTGGGCGATAGACACAGTGCAAATAGTGATTGCCATAGTGCGTTGGCAGTGATATTATGCTAAGGTGAGTATATTGGACAAAAAGCAATATGGTTGAGTTCCCAATAAATGCTATGATATTGGGAAGTAAAAAGTGCAAATACACAGTACAGGTGAGATAAAGTGTGAGTAGGATATGTATAAACAATACAGTGAGTGGGGCGGTGTTTGCTGGCGGGAGGCCTTTTCCAGGGTGCGATTAGGTGGGGCGAGCATGTATGCGTGTATGCATGGCTAGCTTTCAGAGCTAGCAGCGGTCATCCATGCATATAAAGCATGTATATTGTTGTCATGGTCGTGCTGATATCGGTGTATGCGTGATTGTGGTAGCTTGTCTGATGTTGGAGCGCCTCAATTAGCCTTTGGCTATCAAGAATTGCGAATGCCTTCTTGCTAGTCAGTAGTTAGCCGCGTGCCCAGATAGTTGCCATCTTTATCATCCCGCTGCTGTCGACCGCCAGGACAAGCGTCTCGCCCTTGGAAGACCAAGCTAATCCTGGCGGGGTGATGCTGCCGGCGCCCTCAACATCAACCCTGACTATGCGAACAGGTGTGGGCAGATCCGAAGCGAGGATTATCTATATTGGCGTGTCGAGAATCTTGTGAGTGAGTCAGCGGGCTTGCATGCGGGCGAAGGCAATCTCCAGATGAAAAGCCGATATATGAAGGTTATGTGTGTGCTCGCAGGCCGGATGCCAGAGCTTTTACTTACCTGGTCCTTTGGGATGTGTGGTGGCAGTCTCTCTCCAGCAACATCATCCACAAGTACCTTGTCCTGGTAGCGGTCGGTCACTCTGCTGCTGCGCAGGTTCCTCCGCGAGGCAAACATGGGGTATAGTTGTGAGTGGGCAGTTGGTGTCGAAGAAATCTCGCTGGATATCATGGCGTGTAAAAGGAGTCTGCGTGGCAAGAAAATTTCCAGATATTATTATATTTAAAGGAGGCAAAAAATAGTACAGCAGGGCAGAAGTAAAAAGAAATGGGTTCCTATGAGGCGGTTTGCTCCTCAACAGCTTAAATATCATTTCAGGCCATCATTGCTGCTGCCGCTACTATTGTGGATTGTTTGTGTATACACTCATAATAATTGTTTTAATTTAGGCATCAGAAAAATGAGGGCAAGTTTGGGCGCTTTCAAACATCCATTCTCAGCCATTATTGTTAAACCTGATTTTCAATCAATGTGCCTTTTCCAACGCATACTGTATGATGGGTGTGCTACCAACGCCGCTTCCAAGAACCTCAGATTTCCAAAAGAGGAAATGCTCCTTTTGATTTTCTTCTCTGTGCATGCATCCACAGCATTTTTATTCAAACTTCTGCTCGACTTTTTGTTCAGGATGCACTCTGTAGATGTAATGGCTTGTCTACGCCCAGGTGGAGACTGAAGCCCTTAAGTCGGCCTCTAATGGGCCTGATACCATATGGCCGGCACTGTCTTGGTCTTGATCTTTCACAATACAGCCATCAACTGGTTTGATTTTCTGTGCATGAACATTCTTGGCATCTTGTGTCCTGGTCTTTTGGAAGATCATGTTTAGGTAAGGCCCACCGTTCGGCTGTTTGCCCACGCTTTCATTGGCATCGCGCATTCTCAGTAATACACGAATAGCAGCTTCCTAGCCCTTGCTGCCATTGCGGACTGAGGCCACGAGCGCCTTTACTGCATTAAATGTCCCCAGACCACAGGCCACTATTCCAAGCAGAAAAATTGCTCCGCACGCCACTAGCTTGGTCAGCCCTGCGTTGCGCCAGCCAAGAAGTTTTATATGGCATGCCACTGGGACCAAAAAGAAAACCACAGTCGTTGAGATGGAGCTGATTAGGTCTAGCGTTTCGCCAAAGTAGGGTATTGCGATTGATATTCCCAAGAGCCCAGAAATGGCCAGCGTTCTTATCACAAGACGCCATGCCATTTCACGGACGGTCCCCATCTTTTCCTTTGTTATGCCCAGCGCCATCTCAATCTCGAGCGTTGCAGACACCAGCATTAGCGGGGCTGCAAAGATGACATGGAGGATTATAAGCACTATCCCTGCATTCACAGCCGTCGTGTGCGGGAGGTTGTCGACGACTGGAGACACAGTGTGGCTGCCAAAAGCCCAGTAGCCCACGCCGCTGACAAGACAGAATATTGTACACACTACAAAGTTGCTGAGCCCAAGGGTGACGCACCACTGCTTTGGATGCTTCATATTTCCCTCTATGTGGGGATACACGACTGCGCCAGCATACATGAAGGAAATTGACGCCAAGGCAGTAGGGAGTCCGCCAACAGCAACCCCGGTGTGGGCTGCAGACGAATCTCTATTTGCAAACGAGGCACATACGACTATAATGGCTGTTGCTAGAGCAGTTAATACACCAAACACGCTATGCAGGCAAAAAGGCCCGTATGGGCATATGGGCACATACAGTAATTCAAGAAGTTAATAGGCCGGTAGAAGCACATATTCTAATATGCACTGCAGTAATTTAAAGCTACAATGAAGCTGGGCTTACGATGAAATTGTTATCTCTCTGATCTCTTTCAAGGAAACGTATGGAATCCACATACACACGGCAACAATGGCCATGCTTGCTCTTTGGTCAAGGTGCTTGTGTGCTTCTCCGAGCAGGTGGGTTGTTTGTGTCCCAGTTATAATGATCCAGGTGCACACCGTTCCCAGACAGTAGACCACGGTGATGGCCGTCGAAAACCAAAAGCCCTTTCGTCCAAACGCTTCTTGGGTCACAAATGCAAAGCTTTCGAGGCGCTTCCCGGGCTTGATATACATCGTCTGCACAAATATGTTGCCAACGTATACGCCAATAATGGCCATAAGAACCATGATTCCTAGTCCACTCCAGCCAGACCGATTAATGACCGAGGGCAGGTTAAGCACTCCTGTACCGACTGAGACGCATATTATGTTGAGCGATGCTCCCATCCAAGTCCCTGTCCGCTTGCTGGGGTGTGGGGCTGTTTGCGTTGTCGACAGCGGCTGGCTTTCTCCGGATTTGCTGGTATCGACACTGTTGATCGAGGTTCTTTTCAGAATCAGTTCTTCGCTGGCCATTGGTGATGTTGAGGAGGAAGCTTGCCTGATGCATAAATGAGTGATCACAGTGGCACACGAAAGAAGCTCAGTTAGGATGTTTCGAGTGACTGGTTATATAATCATGATGCAACATGTCTGCATCGACCCGATGTTTATAGTGCATATTTACCTGAATGGTTGCCTTGTGGCTTTATTAGCTGTGGGGAACAAGTTTTAAGATGAAAGATTCAGTACTGATGGGTTGCTTTATCCGAAAAGACGATTAATGTGTGATAAACTAATATTGCAAATGCTGGTAACGAAGTAAAAGAAGGCAAGAGTGTGGATGGAAATGTAATGTGTGTAAAATTTGTTGGTTATGTGCATTCCATTAATTGACTGGCGTTCATACTGATTTTTAGTTGTCTTTTTAATCCACTGTCTTTTGGACATAATTTGAGGGAGGGAAAGGTGGCTTGTATTGTAGCATGTCCATTATTCATAGTCTGTGTGGTAGATTTCAAGCCTCTGTTGTGTTAGTGGTACTGCTTATTATTCAATTATAAAAATACAGCTAAACTGTCTCGAAATTTCAAAAGCAGACAAATGAGCAATAATTTTTGAAGGGTGAATATTTATAGGGGAATCACAGTCAAATGGATGTCCAGTTGTACTAGTGAACTTTCACCCTTCAAAAACTATTACCCAGATATATAGATAGAGAGAGAGAGAGCAAGTCTAGTTTTTAGTAGTTCCTGAAGGCCAGAGCGAGGACAATCATTTTATCAATAATACATAATAATGATAGATAATTTATACAGCATTTCTCTAAAGCTTCCGCTATTATATGCTACATCACTACCATTATGACGGATGTGGGTGTAGTTTCAATGCTTTGGGTTCCGATTTATGGTTATTGTTCACTTTGCCTTAAGACAAAAACAAGGAATCTGCCAATGTTACACAGAAATTACAACAGAAGTAACCAGAAGGAATATTTATTTTATGAGACTATCATTGCATTTATCTAAATAACCGCAAGGCTTGCTAGGCGAAAAGAAAGATGATTAAGCATTTTATTTCTCCTATGGAGGTAGCTGTATGCCACATACACTAAATTTGTGTTTACCAAATTAAATAAACTTGCTAGGCGAAAAGAAATTTTTGGTTGCTATACGAATCTGCCCATAATAAATCGATAAAACAAGATATGGATCTTTAAATGTATTTTTTCCTGATTGGGATCTTGTCTATACAATTAACATTGGTATGCCTTTATCTCCATCATAGAACTTGAAATGAGTATTTCTTCATCTCTTGCTGTAGGGGTCAGTGTAGTGGAGGGGATGTTGTATGTTGGGATGATATATTTGTACGCTTGTTGCTTTCCATTGACAAGATCAAAGTCTTCAGATCGAGAAGGAGAGACAGCATCCTATAGAGAGAGTGGACCAAGCATTTTCAATCTTCCAAACCCATTTACAGATCGGGACCACCCGTTAGTAGTACGAATGCGGATAAATAGCGTTGTTATTTCAACCACTCTGAGTGTCATTCTGAGTGCATCAATGATATTTGTTAGCTATGGCCAGAGTGTAAGTAATGAATTTCTTTGTATATTTGCCATTTAGCCCGGAAACAGCTAAATGAATGGTAGCTACAATATTTCCTCTTTGTTATGACTATAGATTGGAGTGCTCCAAATCCTGGGAAAGATGGGGATTCTTGCTTCGCCTTTAGATATTATAAAATCTTGCCTTGTTGGGGTTGGTTTGACTTTAGTCCTCTTCCTTGGGCCACTTGTCGCAGAATACTTTGACGGCAGCTTGACTTATGATCAAATGTTCAGCTCTACGGATAAACTATGGACGGATATCATCTGTTTTAGGAACTATATCGTCGGGCCAATAACGGAAGAGATTGTATTTAGAGCTTGTGTAGTTCCGTTGTGGATCGCTGCAGGTTTCAGCACCAAGTCCATCATATTGCTTTCACCAGCGATTTTTAGCATAGCCCACGCTCACCACTTTATCTATAATCTCAAAGAGTCGGGCTCCGTCAAGTCATCTCTATTAATACTAGGTTAGTATATTTATTTTGCGTGCATGTGTGTATATAGTTCAAAGCGTTGTCGTCTGACTTTGTGTATATTTTAGCATTTCAAACATTCTATACCACGCTTTTCGGGTGGTTTGCTGCCCTCCTTTTTGTAAAGTCGGGTCTCATGTATGGGTGCATTGCCTCTCACATACTATGTAATATGATGGGGTTCCCCGACCCAACTTTGTTGTCCGATATGCAGCAAACAAAAAAAGGTAGCTGGATTAGTTTATATATGTCACCATGCCTGTTGTCTTGAGCGATAACTAATGACAGCAAATTTCGTGATTTATAGTAATTTCAATTTCCTGTTACCTGGTCGGCGCAGCATCTTTTGGCATTTTAACATTTTTATATTGTCAGACTACTGATTTTTAGCGGAATTTTTCTGATACACTAATTCATCATAATTTCAAACATTGCTATGAAGGTGCAAAATCTTAACTGTAAACGAAGTGGCGGAAGCCGCCCATTTATGAAACTGTCTTGCGCTTCTTTTTCTTGGGCTTTTCAATGTATTTGTCTACTGTGTCTTGACTTTTATCTTTTTTCTTTTTGGATTCTTTTTCCTTGCTTTCCTTGGCCCTTTGTCGGAACTTTTCCTTTAGTGCCTCAATCTTCTCTTTCTCAGAATCAACGTCATTCTGCTGATCCCATGCTCTCTTTCCCCCCTTTTCTGCTTTTGGCTCTTTGGGTGCAACGAACTCCTTTTCTCTCTCCATTTCCTTCTTTATCTGATGGTCAATTTGTGCCTTGCGTTTCTTATCTTGGTCGCGGGCATGCTTGGCTTCCTTGCTCAAGAAATATTCACCTGACTCAAGCTGGAGATCAATCTTAGATGGTTGAGGTGCAGGTGGGAATGGTGAGTACTCCTTCTTCTTGGCCTTAGTGTCCTTGCCAGAAGGCTTCTTGGACTTAACATTGCGCTTTTTGAATTGAGGGAGGAACCTATCCCATGACTCATGGCAAAGTTTGGGGTCTTTAGCAAGCTCACGCTTAATCATCAATTCCTTGATATGGTAAACAGGGTGGATATTGTTTAAGCAATCTTCAACGATCCTCCGGACTTCTTTAATTCCTTTCTGTGGGCCCATGGCCGCTACGGTTGATCCTTGAACCATCAGGTAACATTCAGTAAGGAGTTCTATGGCTTTCAGTGTATTACCATTGGGGCCGATCAAGCGCTGACGACGCTTTATAAATCTCTCCTTGTTTCTTACAATATTACCAATTTTTATAACTTCGCAAAACATGTTATCCTGTAGAATTTTGACCGCTTGTGGGAATGGAACACTACGAGCTAGCAGCTTTATCAAGTCTCTGGCACGAATAATAACATATGGATCCCACGTCTTTCTTGTGGTTTTTACAGTCATACTACCCTCGACAAGATCAAGTACGCATGCAATTCCCTAAAATATGATGTATATTGGTCAGCATTTTGGTTACTTGCACGTCTGTGGCGTGCGAGATTTTCATGATTGCTAACACACTTACACTCTTTTCCAACACTGAAGTTACATGGGGCCACACTTCCCGAAGATAGTTTTCTCTGTATTTGGGGAACAATGTAGCAAAGCTTGATTCTTCTAGTAGAGGGTGAGGCATGTCCCCTTGCTTCCATTCAGGAACTTTATAGTCATGCTTGATCTCCGTAGACTCCTCTGTAGTGGCCAAATATACATATTCATAAATATTTGAATTTAAAGCAAAACATATATAAAAAGCAGGATATTTGATGACCTTGTGGACTCTTACCTTCCGTGTCAGCAGTTTCTTGGATGTCTTCTTTTGTCTTTTCTGGTTCTATGTTTTAAGTAAATCAATATGTTGGTTAAAAATCAATAGTGTTTGTTCTTAGTATATAGGCAATTAGCTAGCTTATTACCTTTGGGCATTTTGAATTTGGTCTGTGGAAGAAATAAACAGGCGTTAAAATTTGAACTAACAAAGAATTTATTTTACAGCACAAAGGCGATTTGCTGATCTAAGTAGTAATCAGCCAGCCACCCTGATCAACCAGCATTTTCAAATTTTTTTGTTTGTTCAAAGAGCACCAGCTCTAGAACCAATTTCCTTCAGCCTGTTTTCCCGGTTGTATTCTTCACCTTCTATTGAAACATTTCCTCTAAAATGGTTAATGAAAAACCATTTCACCACAGGTCTACCCTAAAGCAGACCAACAAGCCCTTCAAAAGAAAACACGCCACTAAAAATGTACTTCGAGACAAAGCTAAAGGTACTTGCTTAATATATAAGAAAATCAGACTGCTACGCTGCAGCATTACAATCAAGATGAATATTCATATCTGACATTATTTTTCTTTATGATAATTCCACATTTTAAGGCAAGGTGCAAAGGGTTGCCATAAAAGGGAAGGTGCAGCGTAAGCATACCAAAGCAGATCGCAGGAATCAGGCCAAGCTTGAGCAGAAAAAGAAAAGGGAGCAGCTTGCCATGACCACCCGTTTGTTTACTGGTCGCTACCGTGCACCAAAGATTGTAGCTGTAATTCCATTGTGTAGCGACGTTTCAACAGCAGACATTTCTCGTAACATGTTTGAAAGCGTTGAGCAGCCATTTGAATATGGCAAGAAGATCCAGACCCTTGATGTTTCCCGATTCAATCAGACATTGCGCGTCATGGAAGTTGAGCGCAACCTGATCGATATTCTTGATGCCGCGAAGGTTGCCGACTACATTGTTTTTGGTATTTCTGCCAACACCGAGGTTGATTCTTTTGGAGAGCTGTGTCTCACCTCAATTCAGAATCAGGGCCTCCCCTCAATCCTTACTGTCATTCAGCACCTTGAGGCCATTCCTCCCAAAAAGCAGAGTGCTACGCGCAAGTCGCTACAGAGCTTTATTCAGTATTTCTTCCCAGATCAGGACAAATTGCTTGTTGCTGATACACCACAAGAAGCCCTCAATATCATAAGGATAGTCACATCCCAAATTCCAAAGTCCATAGCGTGGAGAGACCAGCGCCCCTACCTTGTTGCTGACGAGCTTGAGTTTACTCCAGGCGCCGATAACCCAGTAAGTATAGATTCCCTTGTCACCATTCTATGTCATGATTTTTGCATAGTCTGTATCCATATAATCAAGGACAGTGATAATGCAACCTTGGTATCTTTCCATAATAGGATATTGGCCAGCTGGCACTCACCGGATACCTACGTGGCATGCCATTGTCAGCGAACAGATTGATTCACATTCCAAATTATGGAGATTTTCAGATAGACAGAATCGAGTCTGTCCCCATGGCATCAGATATTGCCAAAGGAGATGAAATGGATACGGAGGATTCTGTGCAAGTTCTCGATACACCCGATCCTGATCTTCAGGACTCCCTTGTCGCTTTCAAAGAGCCAGATGTAATGGCCAATGAGCAAACATGGCCAGAGGAGCACGAGATGGCAGAGTGGGAATGTAAGCACAGGTCTTATATAACTTTCTTTTCTGTCAACATTATTAATGGGAACTAACAGCCGTATAAACATGTCTGTTTTCATTAGCTAAACTCAAGGAGCATGAAGCCAGAGAGGCAGCTGAAAGAAGAAAGAATCTTAAACAGGTTCCAAAGGGTACATCTGCATACCAGGCCAACTGGATCATTGATTCTGGGTCAGAAAATGGCTCAGACTACGAGAGCGATGATATGGACGAAGACAACTATGAAGACGTCAGTGGAGAAGAATACGAAGAGATTGAGCTTGATGGCAATGGGAACCCTATCGAAAAGGGATCAGATGCTGGGCCCGATCAGCATGAGATATCTAAGAATGAAGATGACTTGGAGGCTTATGATCTCCCAAGTGCCAAGGAAGACCAGACGAATCTTGATGACTACTTGCAGAAGCAGAAGGACACAAAGAATGACATGGAGTTCCCCGATGAGGTCGACACACCTCTTGACCAGCCAGCAAGAGTCAGATTTGCACGCTACCGTGGCCTACAGAGCTTTAGAACGTCTCCCTGGGATCCTTACGAAAACCTCCCCTTGGATTATGCCCGTATATTCCAGTTTGAAAACTTTAAAAAATCGCAGTCAAAGGCACTGCAGCTCGCCAGGAATGCCACAGTTAAGCCAGGCGCTCGGATAAGAATCATACTAAAGGATGTTACCTCAGCAGTTGCAAAGGAACACAGGCCTGAGCGCCTAATTACCGCCTTTGGGCTTTTACAGTATGAACATCAGATGTCTGTCCTCAACTTCACTGTGCAGCGCAATTCTGAATACACCGCGCCAGTCAAGTCAAAAGAACCATTGATTATGCAATATGGATTCCGTCGCTACTTGGTTCATCCGCTATATTCTCAGAACACCCGTGGCGGACCAGGAACAAATAATGTGCACAAGTTTGAACGCTTTTTGCAGCCTGGTCGTATAAGCGTTGGTACCGTCTATGCACCAATCCAATTCGGAAGAACACCGGTGACCTTGTTCCTACCTAACGTTGAGCCAGGTAAAAACCCTGTCCTTGTTGGTACCGGATCAACCCTGGATATCAATCCTCTTCGCATCCTTGCCAAGCGTATCATTCTTACCGGCATTCCCTACAAAATCAACAAGAAGAGTGCCGTCATTCGGTATATGTTTTTCAATCCCGAAGATATTGCATGGTTCAAGCCTGTCCAGATTTCTACAAAGTGCGGCCGCATTGGCCACATTTCAGAAAGTTTGGGTACGCACGGCTACATGAAGTGTATTTTCGACGGTCAACTCAAACAAATGGATACTGTGTGCATGAACCTTTACAAGAGGGTGTTCCCCAAGTGGAATACAGAGTTATGGAAAAGCACTCCCGCCTGGGTAGCCCATTCTGGTGAAGTGGGCGCAGATGTTCATGACTCAGATGCCATGGAAATCTAAAGCCTCTCATTTTTTCAAAACTAAGAATTTAAAGCCATTTTATTTTTCTATATAATAATAAATTCATCCTAAACCCCTTTTGGTTTTGTGATTAGAATGATTTGCTATGGTATTTAATTATTAGTCCTCTCAATCTCTCAGGAATCAATATACTTTTGCCCGTTTATATATGGTAGGTTCTCCTTCAAAAGGGAACAATCCTCTACCCTTATACATTCAGCAAATTTGGCCTATAAGCCATACATTTTTGGGGAGAATTGGAGAGGCTATTTTGGTACACTTCTAGAGAAGGCTCTGTCATATAGCCTTTGAGTCGCTTCTGTACAGTTGATATTGTTGCTAATAGCCAGCTATAATACAGTACACATTTATAATGGCTATTTCAAGCCAATTCAAAGCCATGAACTAAAAATTATACAATAATTTCACTATAAATCACCTGCTGTTCTTTACTAGCTTTTGCAGAACCAAGATCAAGTGGTATTTGAATCCTGACCAAAGAAAGGGCACAAACACACTGTTTAGTTTTGATCATACCCAAATCACACAAAAAAATTTTACTCTTAATCAATAACAAATTGAGAAATGAGCCAGCCTGTGATTCACCAGATCAACTACTTTTAAAAGATTTTTTATTCAATACGTAGAGAGGAATTTTAGCTCTTTCTTTTCTAGTCACTTAAAATTATCATATTTATAGCCTTTACTTTGGGTTATTATTAATCTTAAAAGCTTTCAGAGCACTATATATATACACACATCCACATACATACATAAAATAATGGGTTACGGTAAGATATTTTATTTGATGTCTCTGTAGCCCCGATACCAAAACTTTCTGTTCTCCACCGTGTCTGTATTTCTAACAAAATGGTTTAAATTTGAATGCATAGGTGCTCCAAGAGGTGGTCGTGGCGGTTCCAGAGGCGGCTTCCGTGGTGGACGCGGTGGAGGTGGCGGCGGCCGTGGTGGTGGTCGCGGTGGCGGTAAGTTTCTTTGCAAATAGAAATGTTGCTGAGCAAATCTCCAGGGAAATACATGCTGAAGCTGGAATATATATTTGTTATAGGTGTTGCCAAGCGCGGCGGCGGCGGTGGTGGCGGCCGTGGTCGTGGTGCTCCTCGTGGTGGTCGCGGAGGAGCCCGTGGAGGTGCTAGAGGCGGTTCCAAGGTTATTATCGAGCCTCACCGTCATGCAGGTAAATACGACTTTTTAATCCATTTCCACAAAAACCTGTACTCTCAAATGAGGTATGCCTATATTGATGTTTATTCCTTGTTTTATATTTAGGCATCTTCATTGCTCGCGGAAAGGAAGATTTGCTTGTCACCAAGAACCTTGTACCCGGCGAGTCCGTTTATGGCGAAAAGCGCATCTCTGTAGAAGGGCCAGACAACACAAAGATCGAGTACCGCGTATGGAATCCCTTCAGATCTAAGCTTGCTGCTGGTGTTTTGGGCGGTCTTGACAACATTTGGATCAGCCCAGGAAAAAAAGTATTGTATCTTGGTGCTGCCTCCGGAACCAGCGTCTCTCATGTTGCCGACGTTGTTGGCCCAGAGGGTGCTGTCTATGCCGTTGAATTCTCTCACAGATCTGGCCGTGACTTGATCAACATGGCCAAGAAGCGGACGAACGTCATTCCTATCGTCGAAGATGCCCGCTATCCAAACAAGTACCGCATGCTTGTTCCTATGGTCGACACCATCTTTGCTGATGTTGCTCAGCCAGATCAGGCCCGTATTATCTCCATGAATGCCCACCACTTCCTCAAGAACGGCGGCCACATTGTCATTTCCATCAAGGCCAACTGCATTGACTCTACTGTTGAGGCCACAAAAGTCTTTGCATCAGAAGTTAAGAAGATGCAAGCCGAAAAGATCAAGCCCAAAGAACAGCTTACCCTTGAGCCATATGAACGTGACCACGCCATCGTTGTTGGTGTATACAGGCAAGAACCAAAGAAGAAGGATTGATTGTAACGACCATCAGTCCGATAAAGATTAAAAATAGCCATTTTTATGCTAGAAGCCCAGCCTTTACATCTTCCTCAAGATAGCAGGCAGGCCATTTCCACTGCCCCCCTATTTTTTTTATCTCTTTCAATTTATTCACTCTAAAACATGATGATGACTATCACCCTTTCAAAAATGTTTTTGTTGCGGATATATATATTAGAATGTATGGTATGAAGGTTTTGGATGTGTATTAAAAATATTAGGATTCGCTCTCCTCCTCCTCACCACTCTCTATTTCCGGAAGGGGGAATGTAAGGATTGCTGCCACACCAGAAAGCTGCTGGAGCTGTTCTCCAGAGACATGGAGGCTGGAGAATATCAGGACTTTCCCATTGAGAGCCTGAGTGTCTTCTACTAGCTTTATATACTTTCTGCGGGTCTCTACGTCTGCAGATCGAATGAGCCCATCAGTTATCATCAGGGTTCCGATAGCCTGGTTCTCACAGGCGTGGAGGACGTGGTTAAAGCCGTAATATGCTCGATCGGGGTCATCGCTCAGCATCTTGTAGAAATCACCCAAAGCTTTAGTCTCTTCGGCAGCCTTGGTGTTTTCCATTCTAGCCTTGACCTGTGGATCTCTCATAACCTCTTCGATTGCCCTTTTGTGACCAGACGTGGTATGGACAAGCAAAAACTTGCCCTTGCTTGTCAAGGTTATTTTATCGTCATCTTTCTAGACAATAGGGAACGCACATGTTTTCTTATAAGTCTGGATGCTTACTTGCATGGACAAAATAAGGCTTATTCATAGAAGGCAAGGGATGATCAACTTACCACTGCTTGGCCCAGCATGTACTCAAAGAATTTATCCTAAATAAAGAAAAGACTCCAGAGTTAGCTGAAGTATATGAGTAATAGTTATTTTTGAAGGGCGACTATTTGATAACCAACTGTGATTGTTGCGCCTATAATCATAGGCCGCCAAAAGATGGTACCCTTCAAAAATTATGATCTATATGGCAACAAGTTTATCTAAACGAATATTGGCATGTAAATTACCTTGATAAATCCCGGACTGCCAAGGATAATCACTTTTATAATATCAAAGTCGATGTGTTGCTGGATAGCTCGGTATACTTGCTCATAGAATTTTCTAATGCCCTATAATAGCAGATCGGGGAAATTGAGTTACAGCAGCCTTTTTGTATACTCTAATGCCAGGAAGACCACCAAGCAAAAGTAGCTGCATACCTTGTCATGGTTTGTGGTAGATCCTCTCTTTTTCTTTGGGATTGGGACTTCTATTCTCTGGCGCACTATAGTCATGTGCTGGGTAAGCAGGCAGACATTTGCAAGTCCGTCCTGCATCATGACAGCCGCAACGTCAGCCTGCTTAGTAGCATCACAGGCATTCCTAACTCTCTGAAGGGTTATTGAGTCCCAGTGCTCTTTAAGCAGAGTTAGCTTTTCGTTCAGTTCCAGATCGATGGTATGGTATTGTCCCATCTATAGATAGATAGATAGTTGGTTGGTTGGTTATATGGATAGACAGGGTGGGGTCGTAATTTCGTATTGTTAAGCAATCCTTAAAAATCGAGATATTTTGTTTATTCTTGCACAAACATATGGATCATAATTTTTGAGGGGCTATATAGTCATCCATTTGGCTGTGATTGCTGCGCCTATAATCTTTGGCCACCAGAAAGCACCCTCAAAAACTATGATCCATATCGCAAAAATTCCCAGGAGCAAAACCAAGTCTTTGATAGCATAAAGGTTAGGCCTACCTGAATATACTTGTTTTCTGTAACATTTCTGCCCTTAACGCGGAGTGTCGCTGCCTGAATATCAAAAAATACGTCTTCTACACACACCTGTATGCTTGTAGTTATCCGTGTTGTGGTCACACTTCCTGTGCTTGTCTCATTTTTTATCCCCCTGCATCCAGAAAATAGTCGCACTTAATTTACAGCTTTTATCATTAAATACCAATCTTTATCCATACACCGATTACACTTGCCTCATTGCTTTTGAGAATATCTGGTCTCCCTTCTGGATAATATTGTACAAATGCCACATGTCCTCTGGCTCTTCTGGCTCAAGCCGTACGGAGCCAGAGCGATTGCGATCGATATCCTCTTTCAAAAGTTTCATATTTTGCTAGTAGCAATCAGTGAGGAACAAAAAAGAAATTCCCGATTGCAGCCCAGAATCAGATCTATATTTATACAAACAGTTTTATGGGTACAACCAAGAAAATAATGGGTAGTCTGACATTTTGGCCTGGGACTTTTACCCAATAATAGACATTCGTTGCGAATGTGCTGGCAACATTGATATGGCTAAAATTCATGTGTGATTAGACGCAGATGGGTGCGTGTTTGTTCTTTAGACCTTCACAGCACACTTAGGCAGCATTTATCAAAATGCCATGGAAAGGCATGGCATTCTGCAATTATTATAATATTTTGCTGATTAAGCATTTTATTACTCCTATGGAGGTGGCTGTATGCCACATACACTAAATTTGTATTTACCAAATTAAATAAAATAAATTATTATAATATTTTGCAAACTGCGGCATGGCTTATCTTGCCATAATATTATATTCAACCATCGTTTTATCTAGCGAAAAGGTATATCTGGCAATGTAAAAAGAAGTGGTGCGTGAATTATTAGGAGGCTATTTTCTATTGTATACCATCAAATACGAAAATGACTTGGAACAGAAATGAAAAGCCATTCAATTTATTTGGATTTAGGCTTCTCAAAAGCAAGATTGCTGATAAAGGGTATCAGAGTTGGGACACGGCCTCTGTATTCCAAGTAGTCTTCTCCAAAGAACTTTAGCAGGGTCAGCTCTTCGTAGCTTACTCTTTGAGAAAAGAAAAATCCTAGTGTAATCGAGACTGCAGCAAAGCATAGGGGGTTTTTGAGCATAATTTGTAGTCCTGCTGCCCAAAGAAAGAACCCGACGTATCCTGGATGTCGCTCATAGCTATTGATCAAGATATGAATATATAAATAAATATTATTGAATATGGGTAGTTATTTTTGAAGGGCTATAGAGTCACTCATTTGGCTGTGATTGTCCCTTTAATCGTTGGCCACCAAAAGTCACCCTTCAAAAATTATGATCCATATGTAGTTTCTATTTCAATAGTATCCATAAACCAACATTAAAGTGGCTAGATTTCATCCCAGGCTATGGATGAATGCCATGTACAGCTGCCGCGGCTCAAGCTGCTGTTATAGGCACACTCTTAAAATATACTTGTTTACTTACCTATAAATACCGTGCTTAATGAGTCGATGATCAGGCATCTTATAATCTGCTACTCTGTGATTAAAGCTCGATCTTGCTGTGATCATAGATAATGTTCGCATTGCTTGCCCAGCAAGTACACAAATTATACCTACGTCACAGAGATGCCATGATTTAGATTACATACGCTATAAATGCATATGCGCTGCACTCTCATTATAATATAAAAAGAGTAAACTACTCACCCAACACAGTAAATATAGAAAAGCACTTTAATGAAGGAAACAGTAGGCATTCGATAGCGTGTTCGCAAAGAATGGCAACGAATAGCCACATGTAATGCCCATTGCCACTTGGATCGAACATAAAGGCTACCATTGGTTTTAGTATAAAAGCACACCAGGTTAGTAATGCAGCGATGGATCCTGGCTGCTGGAAATAAATAAAAAGCCATCCTTACAGTCCATTTCAACGCGATCAGGGTTATACATAGCAACACAGAGATATTCCAGCATATGATACACAGCTACCATGCATAAAAAAATCCCAAGTGTTTTTGATGCTGATGTTTGTGATATAAAAATCGTCGCGATGCCAATCCCAAAAACCGATCCAAGCACAAATCCCGTAGCAGCAATGTTGTAGGGCGTGTGTAAATGGTATCGCAGCGGGACAAGAGGTGACCACCATTTTAGCTGCGATGGATCCATGTTTATCCTGAATGCTGTAAGCCTGGAATGGTATGTGTATTGCGGGCTTTTGTCCGACATTCTTTAAGGCGTTTTGTTGCTATTCAGTTTTTGACATTTAGCTTGGTATGCCTGAAAAGTTGTATTCAAAGCAATTAATAGTATACCAGACACTATGGTGTTTATGGGGTCCATCACCAAAATAATCCTGGCTTGTATTTGGCATTTGGTCCAACTAGATTATTTTATTTAATTTGGTAAACATAAATTTAGTGTATGTGGCATACAGCTACCTCCATAGAAGTATTAGAAAGCTTAATCATCTTGTACTTGGCATTTTGAGCTCAGGATCATGAAAAGCAAATCTTTGGTTTAGAAAACACTTTGTGATTAATAAGAAAATTGCTATCCCACAATACTATGATTTTTAAAAATTTGTTTTTCTGCTTAAAAAATGACTCGCCTTCTTCCTCAATCCGATTCTTTATTTCAAAAAACATACTTATACAAGCCCGGGCACCATATTAACTATCAAATGGCTCAAGGACAAAAGCTAAAGAAAAAGACCACCATTGTCTCGAGAAAATCAACAGGCCCAAAGCGAGGTAACAAACTATATATACACGAGCCACCTCTTTACAACATTGAATCAAATGGGTCGCTATAACTTTGTACTTACTTTTTGACTTTTAAACAGGTAAAGTCATTTCAACCAAAAATTCCAAGATAGCCAAGGTCCAAAACATGCAGAAGGTAAGATCCATCATAACTATTAATGTATACTACTACTACTACTATACAGCTGCATAACCCATTACACACGCTGGATTTGCTGATAAATGAAAACCCCCATGGCAATACTGACGGTATGTTCCTTCGTTTACTAAACTGAACTGTAGAAATTATCAGCGAACATGACACGAAGTTTAGAGCAAACCATGGCAGCAAAGGCCTCCTCTGTAGGGAAACTGACTATTATGAAAGGCGCTGGGATTGAAGGAAAAGAAAAGGACAAGGGCAAAAAGCCAAGGAAATTTTAGACTGCTTTTTTCTTGTTCGTTTAGACTCTCCTTTTGTATACGAAGCAAAGATTCATTTGTATTAATGGTTTATTCAGACTAAATTTTGATCTATTATGTTGAAAATTCGCTGGACACATTAGTGAAATCAGATAATATGTACTTTTCAAGTCTTATTTGTGACTAAATCTACTGGGTTGGCGCGGCACCTGGAGGTGCAGGAGGTCCTTCAGTCATCAGCTTCCAAATAGTCATGTCTTTCATCATCTCATCCGCCTCTTCTTGGAGCTGCTTTCGTTCCTTCTCGGCCATCTCGAGCATCTTTTTGTGCTGGATCTTGAAGTTTTCGCGCATCATACGGCGCATGTAATCCATTTGCAATTCAGGCGGCTGCTCGTTTTCTTTGATATTGTTGCCTATCAGCCACCCAGTAATTCCTCTGCGCTTCTTTGCCTGCTTTTCTTCCCAGTCCTTGCGCAACTTTGCACGAACAGAATCTTCCCATTTGGCAAATTCTTCAGGAAGATCTTTGCCCTGGTAAACCTTGAGCCATGGGCGAACATCTTTTGGCTCCATCATGTGTAGATCTAATAATATTAGTATAACGATGTCAAGAGATTAGAGAGTGAGTAAGCCAGTCAGTGCTTGTGCAGCTATAATCAGCCATTGCTCAAAATCCAATTTGAACTAGTTATCTTACATTCAAAGAATGGGATTATACGATCTAGCCAGTCGTCACCAGCCTCACCACGCCATGGCTTTACTTGGATTCCATTGTCTGATTGCCTACTGAACATCTCTGGGTTAACATCCATAACTATTACCCTCGAGAGGTCACGGTTAATACGCGAAAGATCCTATCATCCAACGAATAACCATTAGAATGACATTTATACTCTATATGAAATATAGTAGTTTGAATACTCATACAAACCTTGACATTCTTTCCATTTATGTGGCTCATGCACTCCTTGTATAAGCGGAAAGGTGCATAGCCGAGTGGATCCAACTTTTGCATAATCCTTTCACCGCTCTGTTCAACAAAACCAATATAGAGTAAATAAATGTATGTTTACCATTTTAACAGTTATAGTTTAAGATGCAGCGGCACTTACGTGGGCAGGCTGCGATGTAAATATCACAACTTCATACATGCTGGCCATATACGACAAGAATTTATCAAGATGCGGGCGTTTGGCTATCCTCCAGCCATATTCTTTCTATACATGGTGTTTAAAAATACCGAGTTAGCAACGCTGTACATAAATAATACGGCCACTCTAATAATTCATCGTGGTGGTGACTTACACTCCATGTTGTGTGTATCAGTGTTTCGTCAAGATTTACTATCAATGTGTAGGGCATTGTGTATTCGTTTGGATCGGGAAGAAGCTGTTCGAGTGCCGGTTCTTCAAAGAACTATAATATTTTGACCACATATTATGTTATTTTTGAAAATATATATACACACGGCATTGTAATTTGATGGCAAATTTAGTATGCTGCTTACGCTGAATAGGCTCTTTAGACGTGATGAGTAGCGCTTTCTGATCTGTGATAACACACCGTCATCAGGACTATCTGATTTGCCGCCCTTGATTTCTTCTTCTGTGTAGGGTCGTCCATAGTACCCAATGCTTCCGAGCAAGATGCCTACAAGCAGTCCACTTCCAATAAACTTGACGTATTTTACAGATGGCTCATCTTCTAGGGGAGGGAGGTCTGAGTTCAGACGGCGTGCTCTCCTTGACTCAGCTGCACTCCTGCTACCCCCGCCATATGCGTCTTGTGCACCGGACTCTTTTCCTGAATTAGATCTGCCACTTGCTTCTTCTGCTCCAGATTCTGCCTCATTTGAACCAAGAATCTCGCTGGCAAGGCCTTTCCCTGCTGAAGTAAATCCAAATGGAGACGCAGCATTTTCCCTTGTTGACTCCTTTTTGACCTCTTCCTTGTCTGCATTCTTTTCATTTGAATCCACGGTATGCTTTAGACGGTTTTGTTGGGTAAGGAGCTGAGATAGTCTGCCGCTCTGCGCTACAAGGGCAGCTCCCCTGTTGAAATTACGGAGCTGTAATTTCGCACCCAGTGAAAGCTTTGAGACAAACATTTATATTCACAAATACTGATAATGAAACACAAGCCCTGTATGCTTGCTTGAGCGAATATAAAGCTATAAACGGTATCACCAAAATCCTGGCTAGTTGCTTAATTATAGATCTTTTTTATTGATATAATCAAATCTTTCTATGACATTGAGTGCCATCCAAGTTGGAGTTAGCTAGATTGATTGTTTTAAATGAGGCCCCACAGTCAAATTAGAAATGGGTGAGTCAGATGTATTCACAACATTTTCAAGTATCCAACCATGCTACTCTTGGGTAGCCCTAACCATCTCTGTGGCAGGGGAAATGTCTTGGCTTTTTATATCAAACGTGCAGCTCTGTTTGCATATAATTTAGGGTCTCTGCGATATGGGTAATAATTATTGAAGGGTGAATGATTATAGGGGCTATCAAAGCCAAATGGATGTCCAGTTTTACTAGTAAACATTCACCCTTTAATAATTATTACCCATATAGTCTAATTTCAAACAACTCCGGTAAAAATATAGAACTTGGGGATTCTCATACTAGGCCATGCAAGATTGTCTTTCATAATGAAGATTCACCTACGTCGACTCTTGGCTGTTCTGTGGAGGCTATACTTAGCCATATACCACCACGCACTGCGTCGCTTTCCATGAGCTACAATAATTCAGAACGAGATTTTATATTTAAAGACATCATGGATTGTATTATAAAAGTAAGGGAAATACCTACAAATGAGTGTCCTTGAAAATAGTGTACATATGGGCAATAATTTTTGAAGGGTGAATGATTATAGTGGAATCACAGTCAAATGGATGTCCAATTTTACTAGTAAACTTTCACCCTTCAAAAATAATATTATGAAAATGATAATATAGCCTGGCCAATATGCAAGTTGAAACTGGCCTAATAGTAAAAGTTAGCCATTTAAAAATAACTACCCATATGATTGACTGAAAAACACACAAGCATTTTACAAGTACTAAAGCTTGCTAGTCAAAATCTATCAAAGGGCTGTACACTTGCAGGCAAAAGTTGTGCAAACTGGATTCGTGCTTTTATTTATAGGTTTGTGTTGTAGATGTTTGTGAGATGCTTAAATCTGTCTTTGCTGGGTTTTGAAAGCCTTTTGGCATCTGTGCTGAGGCAATGTGTGGCGGCAGTGGGGGTATAGAGGCGCCCATTTGCGACATCCAGGGGTTGAATGGCATAGGCATTGGAAGGATGGGCATGGTAGCAAGTGGCATTGGAGGCTTGGAGTTAAAGGGCTGAAAGGGAAAAGTCATAGGGATGCTTGGGACGCCCTGTCCTTGTGGGATTGGTTGTGGAAATAAAAAACTAGGCACTGGGGTGATTTGTTGGAAGGGCGTTGGTGGTTTTGGCTGCTGATTTTTGTATTTATTTAGCGCTTCATTTTCTAAGCAGTACTTTTTAAGCCACCTCTCTTCTTCATTGTCATTTTCATTATTTCTTTTCCTAGGATTACCATATGTTTCAATAAATTCCTCTAGGCTCATGGCCTCTGCGCGACGGCTGTTTTTGTCTGGTAAGATCGAATCAGCAAACCCGCAATTCCTTATACCATCAATCCTTTCACGATCCTTGGTACTATATAGAGTATTTTTTATAGCGGGACGTGATTTTATCGGTAGCAACCTATTTGATTTCCTCTTTGCACGATAAACCTTCTTTTTTCTAAAACAAGATACATAGAGCAATTGATGCTTTGTAGCCAAATTTACAGCTTATTTGGTTCAATCGACATGGAGAAAATATAGAGGAAAGGTCATGATCACGTTTCTAGATACTCACTCTCCCTTGTTGGGTTTCTTTCTACGTACATAAAAAATATATAAGCTTATGATTTATTCCTAGCAATACGTGACTGTGTTTTTTGCATAACCATTTAAACTTACGGGCAAAATCGTGAAATGTGGCCGACAACCCCACAAATGTAGCACCTTTCTTTGGAGTTTCCTGGGGATGGCCCAATATGACCTGTTTCCCTGTTGGACAATTCGACGCTGAGGGTGTGCTTATTAAGAACATAGCCATCAAATAGCTTCAAAGCCAACCTGTCATTTTCTCGATCCTCATAATCCTACCAAAACAGATATATGATACTACCAGTCAGTACATCCACACAAGTGTAATACTGAAAATGCACTTTTAGACACCTACAATGAAGGCGTAGTTCTTCTTTCGATCGACATTTATTACTTTGCCACATTTGGTGAATATGCTGGCTAGTTCCACGTCATTTACACTTTCAGGAACATGTCCGACAAATATTGTCATTGCAAAGAACCAGCTTAACTATCGGGGAAAGATGTTTTAAGTATCTGTTAGCAGAGCAGGCCAATGCCAAATATATATGTGTATGGTGCTATATAAAGACAGCAGCGAGTTAGAAAATGGGGAGAAATAAAGGAGCAGGTGTATAGTATAGCCAAAATGTATGCCTTTAAAATGATGTATGGAAGCACAGGCTGCGTAGGACATCTTGTGATGTGGGCGGGGGATTTGGTGGGAATGTGGGATGTATGTGGTCAGCAGGCAGCTATTCTAGGCTTCGGCCAGCATCAGCACGGGATGTCCTTAATGAGCATGATGTTTCTATGAGCTTTTTCGCATTTTCGGACGCTTTGGAGAAAGAGGTGCGAAACTCAGAGACGCTTTGGAAATCCTTTACCTGTTCAATGGTTCGCAAAATGGGGGTCCTTGCTCTTATAACTTATCTTGTGTGGGGCAATATTTCCAACTGAAATCCTCTGGAGTCAAGAGTTGGCTGATCGGCAATAAATTTGATAGACCTTTGCAAAAAAGAAAATATCTGGCTGCAACTGGGATTTGAAATTTAACTTTAAACTAGTGTTGCTGTAGAAGGATTTGGAGGGCAGATAGATATAATAGTGTTGCTTCGCAAAAATAATCTGGGGATTATAAATCCAAAGAAACTTCAAGGAGCTACACATTCTTTAAGTACCATATATCTAACAGGGAATTTAAAAACGGTATATTCTTTCGTCATACTAGGATATTCAGACATCAGGCATATTTCAAAATAGCTTCATCTGTGAGAAATGATGGTGGTATAATTGTGCATTGAACACGCACACGCACACACATTTTACGCATCATCTCTACAAAATACAGCCAATGAAATCAACTAGGCTAGCTTTTTGAAGCAGATAAACCGATACAACAAAACTTTGCATCTAATAAACAGGCCAGCAGGCCATAAAAGTTAATTTGATACACTGGGCCACAGCTGTTTTCTATTGGAATTGCATAAACCCCCAGCTGAAGTTGTGCACAAGATAATGTGTGTGATGCACGGTCATTACTTTTATTGCTATTATTCTTATTGCTGTTAAATAGATATTAAAACAAGATGTGGTGATAGACGTGGTACTTGGCGCGTATAGGATTAATCCTACCTAAACTTACAATGCTGGCGTTAGTAATAATATCTTGGAAATTGGGCCCCAAATTCATATTCTACCCTGAGAAGTCAGCTGGTTCATAGTCGGCTTGGCTTTTGTTTTGTCGCTCTTTTTCCCTTCTGAAAGGTTAAGGGAGTCGAGAGAAATCAGGGATGAGTTGAGTGCCCATATATCGTTGTCCTTGACTCCGGGCAGCTTTTGGTTAGAGCTGGTGCTGCTGCTGCTGGTCACCTGATGAGCAGAGTTAGTAGGACTGCGGCTTGCACTACTAATCTGCACACCTTGCTTAATGGCATAAGGCTCAGGGTTCAGGGGTTGCTGCTGGGATGTTGGCTGTATGGCGGCCATGCTGGAATCAGAGCTAATATCCATGAAGTTAATTCCAGAAGACACAGGGCCATTTGCTTTCTTTTGTCCGTTTGATATCTGTGGTTGAGCGCCGTTAGATACGGGTGTGGTTTCTACCGTCTGGAAATCGCCCCACTCATCTTCACTGTTGCCGTTATTCATGGCCAGTGTCTCGTTATTATCCGGCCCGCTGGCGTCAAGAACAGAAGGTGCTCCCAAAAGGTCGACAACAGCACTGCTTGTGGTACTTCTTTGTGTGATTGATGGAGGAGTCGCGTTGCTTTCAATTGCAGCACTGAGATCGTCGTCATCAAATGAAAATAGCTCTCCTGTTTTTGGACCAGTTGGGGGTTTTGGCTTTTCATCAGCAACCCTTGATTTTGCTTTTAGGCTCTTGGATGCTGCTGCATCCTTGGTCGATTTCCTGGGTCTCTCAGATGCTTGGGCTGATACATTGTTTTGGTAGAAATCGTTATAATATGCGCTGCTGGCTGCTACTCAGTTTAAACAAAAGCAAGTGTTAGCCTACTGATACACTGCATACCTCCAGGGAGGCTTGTGTCATTCTGTTGCCTTACATGTATGGTACATACATTTGTTCCTTCCGCTACTTAAGCCAGCAGATCCTCGTCCTGAGCTCTGGTTCCACGAAATGCTATCGCTATGCCCGCCTCCGCCACTTTGGCTTCCGTAGGCAGAAGAGCCCAAGGAGTCCATGTTTCTATTATAACTAATGCTGGTCTCGCTAGCTCCGCCTGATCCAATAGATATATATTTTGATCGGCTCTCTTTTGCCTTCTGGCGCTCAGCATAGATTCTATCCTTGTCTTGAAGAAGCTCTAGGAGCTCTTTTGCCCGGATTTTCACTATTTTGTTGTTGATATGCAAAAATATGAGCTTACTATGGTCTCTGCGGAATTGCACATGCACGCCGATCCAAAATGCTTACCATTAATACCATGGTCTTTGCCATCGCTGTCCACATAGTGGAAGTTTCGTAGCATCTTGATAATTGTGATGTGGCCCCTAACATCGTCAATGACCTTTTCTGATCCATTCTTTATTAGGTATTCAATAAGTTGCAGCGCCTATTCATTATAAGCACAGGGTTATTAGATCTGATATTCGTTGGCAATGTGCACCATCCTCGTAAAACTCAGTATACCTTGTAAACTTTACGCCAGCTGCTTGGATCACAGTCACTGAATTTTTCGTATATAGCTGGCATGATCTCATTAAATAGTTGGCTATACACGCCCAGAAGGTCAACATTTCATATTGTAAGCACAGCGATTAAAGGGCCACATTGATAGACATGCGTGTATCACTTACTAGTCATAGGTTCCTTCGGCAATCTCCTTCATTACTGTACTTGATGCTCCCCAAGGCTCAGGTCCACAAGCTTCGTCAATCTTCGACTCCATCTCGGTGTAATTAAGAACCACATTCTTTCTATTTTACATCATACCACAATAGGGCTAATTATATATCGAGTTCAGTGGGTGCACACATGTTTATTGAATATCGAGTTGGTTTTATGGCATCCTTTTCTCCTCCATCAAGATGCTATTATGATGACTATCTAAGCAGGCTTTGGCATTTTTAAAGTTGGCCGAAATGCTGCTAATTGACTTACACTTTATTGATGGCACTCCGCACATCCCACATCGATATGTTACTAAGCTTGTTGAAATCCATGACTACAACCACCTTAATTCTGGTATAAATAAAACAGAGAAATTGTAAACTGAAACATCATAATAATATTTGTCTCTGCACTATGCAAGTCTAAACATGTTATAATGGCTGGGTTACTGGACAAAATCAAATCCTGAATCACACTTAAGATTAACAGCTCTATTTTGACTCTCCAAAACACATCACACATGAGAGGTCATGGTCTCAGGTGCAGTACCTTGTGGAGAAAAACCCCATTACATAGATAATAAAACTGTGCGCAAGAAATGCTCAATAAAAGACCACATCTGTCTATTAATATCGAAATGGATGTAAAAATGTAAATGTAAAAAGGGCACCTATGGTATGAAATTGTAGTCAATCATATTCAAAGAATGCCCTTAAATTCTAATAATCTTTGCAAGGATATCCTCCGATCTGGCGACCTGAAGCGCCTGCTCAACTTCCAGACGCTGACGTGCCTCTGCTATCCAATCCTCAGCAAGCTTCTTTGACCAGCTCTTTAGCTGGTTTAGTTCGCGAGTAGCTCCATCAAGATCGTGTCTCCTAAGGTGGTAGTGGGCACGGGCAAGAACAGACTCGGTGTCATCTCCTTCAACAAGGCCTTCCTTTTCGAATAGCAATTTGGAAAGCATGGCAGATTGGACCTGAGAAACAAATGTACCATCCTCTGGAACAAGCGAGACACGGCGAACTTCGCGACGAACATAGTCGAAGCGATCTTCAAGCTCGTTTGGCGATGACACCCCTGAAAGGGCAACCTTTGGCTTGATGGATTTGAATGCAGCCTCGGTAGCCGTATAAGCGCCCTCTGTGGATGTTGTGTTCAGATTCTCAACTGATTTGACTAATGCCTTGAGCTCGTCGAAAAATGGCGTTGCATGTGGTTCGGACATGATGGTGCTATTGAGGATGTCAATGGATGCAGATACGCAACCGAGCTCGCTAAATGACTCGCTGATCCTGGAGTGTTCGCGAATAAGTGCAACAAGCTCTGTGTATTGGGTTACAAGTCGATCCATCTGTGCCAAGCGGCCTCCACGTTCTTCATCAACACGAGCGCGAACAAACCGGTTAAATCTTCTTTCGAGCATAGACTTTTGGGCCTCGAGCTCTTCTAGTAAGCGCTTCTGGGATTCATTAGAGAAGCTCGAAAGGGCCTGGTCCTTCTCCTTACGGAGCTCAGCTTCGCGTAACTTGAGAGCTTTGCCGGCTGATGCTTCAAAGTCTTCGATTGCTTTAACAAACTCCTGGGTTTTTTCGTCTACTGCTGCCTTGACTGCCTCCTTTTGGTCGTCCACAGCGGAATTCAGCTTGTTCTGGAGCTCTACAAGGCCATAAGCAAGGGTCTGGATGGGCTTTAGATTGTAGCTTGATAGGTTTCCTTTATTCAAAGCATCAATCAGCCTGATAATTGCGTCTGACATCTCCTTGAGCTTTGGGTCGTTGGTCTCCAATGGTGGGATTTCAATATTTATTCCGATCTGTGGGGTGGACTTTTCCTGGGCACTAGCAGGCTTAAGAGGGCGGCTGTCAGGCTTTTCAAGGGCTGAAGCTATTTTGGGTACGAGGGGAGCTTTGTCTACTTGAGTCTCTTTCTTTGGGCCATCTACCTCTTCAGGATGCCACGTGTTGTGGCGAAGCATGTTGTAGAGAGATCCAAACTGCTGGTAAATAAATTTGGAAGTGTATTCCACTTTATCATATGTCTCGAATAGAACATCGCTGAGAGCAAACCAGACGCTATCATTATGCTGATTTACTTTAACAAGGAATTCTTTGCCTCCTGGAACAAACGATTTGTAGTTTTCGGCAAAAATTGGATCATGTTGTGAATATATAGCGCCGCCTACAAAAGCGCCGCCTAATACAATACCAGTGCCAACCAGCTTTCCAAAAATCTTTCTCTTTGGTTTCGTTGGCTTGGCGGTCTTTGGGCTAGCAACAGCAGCTGCGTACCTCCTGTAAATACCGCCTTTGTTCAGCGCATTTGACATGCCCTATTATTAAACCAGTCATCGCCAAATCGCAATTAGTAGTCTGAAATCTATGTGCTTGAAACGACTAGAAGAAAAGGCCTTTGAAGACAACTATATAATTTCAATACTTACCCCGATGGGTTTAGTGCCAAATCCTAATGGTGCTCGCAACATTTGAACCAGAATCCCTAAATTGAGCTCTAAAAAGACAAAAGAGGCATACAGATAGACTCAAATCAGACACGATTACTTGTCTGCTTTATTTGATATCAAATCTGATTCGAGCTGGTTGATCTGCGGCGATATTGTTACCACATCAACAAACAGTTGACAGAGCAGAATAGTGTGTTTAAAATTCGATAAGCATATTCAATCCATAAATCTTGTCTTTTTGATTGAAGCTCTGTTAAATATTTCACATCAACACTGGGAATTACGACTATTTATTTAGGCTTATATAGCCTTAGATGTTAAGCTAGTCATGGTTTATTCCAAAGTTCAAGTAAAGCGTTCATTGGTTAAAAGCAGCTATTTAAAAGCACCAAAAAGAGGAATACCCTCCAAATGACAATAATATGCCTATTTAGAAAAATGAGAGAACTGTATATGTGTGCATGGAACATACACATTAAGATATGAATTACCAGCTAAAGAGAATACCAAGCTAGACAGGCAGAGATGATGGTTGTTAGGAGGAACATTGCTCTAATAGATTCGGCAGTCCCACTCTGGCTATCGCTCATGGAATCCATATCATTGTCCGAATTTTTATATTTAGCTAAGGCTCCAAAGTCTTTAGAACTTATACTATTGGAGTTCCTACCTACATGACCTTTAGTGTCTGTAAAGTCATGGGGTTTCATTGCAGAGGTACTAGCGAAATTTTCGCATTTTCTCTGTACAGCAGCGCTTGATCTAGGCTTTATTTTTGCGCTTACACCGTCTATTTTGCAGGCATTCCTGTTTCTATTTTGGGCGAGGTAGTTTGCGTTTATGATATAGCTGGAACGCTGCTGTGCGCTGCAACCTGAATATATTCCGTATTGGCCAGTTTTTGTAAAACCTGAAACTTCAGCACAGGCATCTGGGTTCTCACCGCACACATAACCCAAGAAATCCCCCAGAATTTTGCCTTCAGAATCACTGTAGTCAGAAGATAAGGCACACTCCAATGAATTAAACATACACTGGCAAGCCTGCTCATTTGGAGTCGGCGGAAGTGCTTTGCTGCTTGTTTGCCACTCCTCCGATACAGCAGGACACCTTTGAACTGACTTTGCGGGATTGTAGTGCTCAAAATTCACGCCTTTTGGGCTGGCGTTTCTGATCTCTCTCCTAAAATCATCAAAGTCTATGTAACGGGTTACTGAGTCACCACTTCCTGGAATTTTGACAATGCCGTAATCATTTGTCTCTTGGGAGTACTCGTACATGAACCCGCCAGAAAAGACATCTTGCATGTCCGGCCCAAAAATTGAGCGAACCTCAGAGAAAGTACGAGGTCGAACTATATTACAGCCATACTCTGACAGAAGAACTGGCATTGAAAAATTTCTAAATTTCTCGGTGAGAATCGAGTATCCTGATGTCTGGAACGTAGCCTCCTTTCCGCACCAGCGATACGTGTTTATTGCGTAGAAGTCGATTTGGGCAAGAGGATCATCGCCACAGACAAAGAAGGGCACAAGGTTCTTTGCAACGGCTGGGTCGTCATTATCGGCATACCCAACAGGGATTTCTTTACCCAAGGATCGTATATATGCCTTGATATCACGCGTCGCTGCCTTGACGTAGGCAGACGAGGGCGTAGTGCTGATGCTGTTGGTCACCTCGTTTCCTATCAGAAAGGCCGCGATGTTGCTGTGCTCTGCAAAGGCGTCGATCTTGTTTTTGTAGTGGTTGAAGAGGTCGAGATCCCACGTTGGGTCGGCGCGGTTGATGGCGTTGGTTGAGTTCGGAATATCAAGAAATAGATAGATCCCGGCTTCTTCAAGAGCTCTCATGCACTCTTCGTGGTTATTTTCATAGTTTACGTCGTAAACGCGAATAGAGTTGAGTCCCAGGTCCTTGAAGACCTTGATGTCTCGGTGGCAGGCCTCTGTATCTGCTAGAGGATCCCGGGTGGAATTATCCTCATCCTGCGGCTGGTAAGCAATACCTTTAAAATAAAACTGCTCTCCTGTTCTGGAATTAAAGAACTTGGAACCCTTGATAACCAGTCTATCCAGCGCAGCGGTAGTTCCAAGAAGACACACCACGAACGCAGTCAGCACCAATGGACCCTTCATTTTTTGTAAATGATTGTAAATATGGCTCAAAGCAATGATGTAAAACAAAAAAGATAGCAGATGAGCAATGGTTGCTGAATCCACATTATACTGGCATCCTACTTTTTGGCATTAGCTTGAGAAGAGCAATCGCCGAGCTTGCTGCACCATGGTTTTGTCAATTTTGGCTTTTTATATTCACTGGGAGGCTTGAGCAAGGAACAAGGCTCATTTGCTCAGGAACCTTGCATTACTAGTCACCAGTACTGAAGGCTTCTACTACCTTTTAGCAGACACACTAGACGAGTCAGTAACCAGGCTACTCTTAATGATATGCACTGCACTTTAACTTCTCATAGAGGTTTCCCATATAAGCACGCAACTACTCGAAACCCAAATCTCTTGAATAAAAAACAAAACACCAAGCCCAATGACCTCATTAATAGTGGCCTACTTTCCATTCAGTCGACTATTGCGCTTCATGGTCATAGTTAGAACATCGCACTATTAAATGTTGAATATTACCACAAGATGCTTGTGATTATTGAAAATTCACGCCTTGATGACTATGGTCACATTTGTTCTGAAGATATTTGAGCGGATTCATAAATATCAAAACATAAAGCTAGAAATAAATATTGCTGGATTCACTAAAAGAGAGATGCGTAAGCAGCAGCAATGGCAGTGAAAACAGTAAATGAGCTAGCGCGGCCTAAAGCTAGTGCGCCAGAGCCCTCACTGTCTTCAGATTTCTCAGAATCGCTACTGCTGTCTTTATCCTTACTCTTGGACTTATCGTCGGTCTTTTCATTGTTATCGATCTTTGGGCGAGATCCTTCTTTTGGGGTTGGTGGAAGGGTATCAGAATCAATGGGCCAAGCATCCGACTTTTTGGGGCACTGAGAGGCCTTCTTGTCTGAGCTGTACTTGCTGATGTTTACGCCCTTTGGGTCAACCTTGGAGAGTGCGTTTTTGAAGTTGTCGAAGTCATCTGTCTTCTTTGTCTCAGACCCATCCTTACCGACAGAGATTACACCATAGTTGTTGGCCTCCTCGCTGTACATATACATGAATCCTCCAGAGAATGTGCCGGTCATATCACTTCCGTAGATCGATTTTACTTCAGGGAAAGTCCTTGGCCGAACGGCATTGCAGCCGTATTCGGTGAGAAGCACTGGGATGGCGTAGGTCTTGTATTTGTCTACCACGCTCTCGTAACCAGAGGTCTTGAAGTCCATCCCATCTCCGCACCACTGATACAAGTTTACACCGTAAAAATCAACACGCTCAGCCTCATCGCCACAGTCAAAGTAGGTCTGGAGGTTATCGCGAAGCTCTGGCTCGTCGTTTGAGGCATACCCCACCGGGATGGCCAGATTCTTGGACTTTATATATGCCTTGGTATCACGGACTGCTGCCTTCACATACTCTGCAGATTTTACGGTGCTGACGCTGTTGGCAACTTCGTTTCCAGCAATAAAGGCAGCCAAGTTGCCATACTTTCCAAAGGCATCGACCTTGTTGTAATAATAGTCTAGCAAACTGCTATCCCATTGGGGCTCGTTGCGGTTGATGGCGTTCTGGATACCAGCAAGGTCGAGCATAACGTAGATACCATTGTCTGCTAGCATCTTCATGCACTCGTCGTGGTTTTTTGATGGGTCGGTCTGGTAGACTCGAACCGAATTGACGCCAAGCTCCTTAAGGTAAGGCAAGTCTCGCTTGCATCCTTCTACATCGGCAAGGGGATCAGACTTCGATGGGTCTGGGTTAACCTCAGGCTGATACGCTATCCCCTTGAAAAAGAACTCTTCGCCGGTCTTGGAGTCAAAAAACTTCGAGCCCTTTATTTCAAGCTTGTTTATGGCAGAAGCACTGCCCAGCAATGCTAGTAGGCTGCCAACAATGAAGGTCGTACGCATTTATAGAAAATAAGGTAATTTAAAAAAGGGGATTCGTAAATTCAAAGGAGAGAGGAAGGAAAAGTAAACAGAAAAGCAGGCTCCGCTTATCTTTCACCAAACAAAGCATATAAAGTCTGCTCTAACCAAAGGTTCTAATGAAAGCAAGCGGTTAGGTTGCTTTAGTGTTGTCCAATCTTGCATGCTCTTACACTACTACCATTTGAGTGATAATTTTTGAAGAGTACCTTTTTGTGGCCAATAATTATAGGGACGGTCACAGCCAAGTGAGTGGCTAGCCCTTCAAAAATAATCTCCCATTTGTACACAACAAACAATAAGCGACAAATAAATTGAGAATCCGTTCTATTTAAAGCTTTCCGGCTTTTTAAAATTGTGGAAAAAGCTAATATAGCCTAGATTATATAATAATGATTGAAAGCCAAGAAATGTTGTGCTACTACAGCCCTGTCAAGATTATGGTTTATAGGCCTTCAATTGTTGTAGAAATTCTCGAGTTTTCGGCTTGGTACACTTCGATCTTTTCTTGGCTGCCTTTTATTGTTTTCAACAAAAATAGAGCTCTGCTTTGCAGTTCATTTGGCAGCCCAGGCAGATATTTTGTTGAATTGTCTTTGGGCTGCTTACCCCATTGTAGGCCAAATGCCCATTGCCACCATGACTTTTGACTCTTTGAATCATCCGAGGCACTTGTATCTTCACTAGCAAATGCAGGCTGTAACGATGCAAGGGTGGAGAGCTCTGCCTCAGCATCTTCCAGCTTCTTTGTTTCCTGCTTGATATAAGCGTTGTTTACACGAATGGTCATTGCACCAGCAAAGCCAACGTCATCCAAAATTCTTCTAAAGGCAGACTTGTATATTGGACGACCTGAACGTATCATAGTTGGTCGATCTATAGAGTGATAGATAACATTTAATTGACTCCGTCTATTCTAATAGACTGTGAGGACCAAGAATCCATCGGATTGCTGGTATTTCCAATAAAGCACATCTCTTACCATTATTGTACAGCATGCTTATAAGCTCTGCACCCTCCAGTCCTATGATTGCTTTATCGTCCCCCTTGAATAGCGGGGACATGCGCACCTTGTCATAGCTAACTGTTTCTGACTCTGCAAGCATCGTAAGAATATACCAAAATTGCTCTGGAGTCCAAGCATGCTCGGTGACCGCACCCTCGCTGTCATTGTCAAATGCATGCTTACGGATCTCCGTTATGGACTTTTGGATAACATCCTCTAGGGCATCTACAATATAAATTTATGATCCTTATTTAGTCTAATTCCGGCTGATGGTCACATAAGCACTCGAATTAATACATTGATCTCTTTTTACCTTCTGGGTCTTGCCCACCGATAACCTTTTGGGTAAACAGCTGCAGATCCTGCAGCCTTCCACCAAGAATGCGGACAGCCTTGTCAATAACACTGCTGAGGTCGATGTCCTTCAAGCGCTGAGACTTGGTCTTTTCGATAGAATAAGTAAGCTGGGACTCCACCATACTTTTGGCCATTTCAGGGCTTGCATCATTGATTGATAGGAGGTTGACTGTCTTCTGTGGCAATGCTATATATCAATCAATGTAAGGAACAATTGCTTGTAAATACCTAATGAGGCTTTAGCTTGTTGGGAATGAATGGTATGGGATTTGGATAGGTTACCTCTCTGAAGTTCACGTAGTGCTGATACGTTGCGCGTTGAGACGATAACATTTGCTAATCCATTTTCAACAAGCTCTGCTGCCCACTCTGCAATGGCGCTGGCGAAGGGTGTGGGTCGATCCATAAATCTGCTTATAATTACAACAGGAATGTCCTCTGGAGGTATAACCTCGACATCACCACGTTTGCCACTCTTGGCAGCTTCATATTTCAACTTCTCCATCTGCTTTTCCTTCAGGTTCCTGAGGGCCTCAGTTGCGCATTCCAAGATCTTTTCTATCTGGGATCTTGGAGTTGAAGCTATATCTGGCTTTTGCCCTGTTGTTGCAGCGATCAACAGCTCTGCGGCGCCCGTGAGTGTCGATATGAATCCAAGCAGTGGCCTGTAGCCCACCTGTTTGGCCAAGCTCTCCAGCTGTTCGCTAAAGCTACGGGCCTTGTTCATTGGGTCGGTATTGATGAAAAGCTTGTACTTTTTCTTGGATGTTGCTTCCAATATGATGGCCGTTTTTCCGGAACCCTTGGCACCGGTGAGCAGTATGAAGGTATCGGGAACCTCGTTCAGCATCGCATCAAGGCGGCTTCTGCCCTCATGGCGCTCCTTCCCAATGTGTTTTTCTTCTTTGTGGTGGCTTGACACAGAAATAAAGCTCGTGTAAAGATCTGTGATTAGAGAGGTTATACCATCCTTTCCGATGTTGCCTATCAATGGTATCTTTTTTATGTCAAAGCCTCCTGTGATCTTGTTGGTCACAAAAAACACTCTGACCGGGTCAAATATTGCATAAATGAATGCGACTATGGCGGCCAGGAGGATCGGGAGCTATTTTGGTAAATAAAAATGCACACACATATTAATAATCGGCGTCTCTGCTTTAGAATCGGAAGCAAGACCGGTGTTTGTATTCTACTTGCAGTTATTTTCGAGTGCTCCTTTAGCCAGTCGATTATTATGTGCTCGCTCTATTGTCCAACGCAATGTGTTACAGTGAGAATATTGACCGTGACGGAGTATAATACTGAGTGAATATATGCACATAATGACCTACACTTGGCTTAACGAACGACACATTGAGGATTGTAGAGTCAACGAGATGCCCATGGGTGCAGTTCTGTGCGCTAGTTGCCGCTCTCAACCTGGTAAACTGGACAATTGCCGACCCATTCGAATTCTTGTCTTTGACGGGGAGGGGTGTGATGCTGTAGATGGTGCCATACCTTCGATATTCCTCAAAGAGTTTTTCCTACATATATTGCATTCATGCAATTTAATGAAAAGGGCGGCGTTAGTTCTGGGGCATAAGATCGCAAACAATCATGCTCCTCATCGTACCATAAGCAAGCACTGGCCTGCCTTAATAGGACCGGCATTACGCATACCTCATTAAGATTTGGACCAACGAAATCGACTTTTAGTTTCCTGGGTCACAGCACAACAACACATGTACAGTTATGCATCGGTCATTACATCACCCAAAAATCCTTTAAAGGTAAACTTACAATGTAGGGTACCGATTGATGATGTCTTCACTGAACGGTTTCCCCTAAAGGTTGTTTGCAAATGACAATGATTGACGAAATTATTGCAACAACATCCTTTACTCAACAAATGTAAACAGGGCTTGGCCTACCATGACACGGAATACTCGCACACGCTGAAAATTGAACCATGCTCTTGATGATTTCTTATCCAGGCGATCTCTGACATCTCTCAAAATCGTGTCTACGGCTTCTGATTCCGCACTCTTTCTCTCCCCGTCAGGCTTGAACGTGAAGTTAACAATGGCCCCGCCATCACGAACCCTATTATTTCACACATGTCATCGTCATTATAATTGGCGATAGCTGCTTTTGTGTAATTTATCATTACCGAGACGTCATAGCCACCATCATTATTGAATTAGCTTAGCTGCTGCATATTATCTATGCTACCTTTGTTGGACCTTGGTTACATGGAAATCATACGGCAGCTGCGACGGAAGATAAGCGTTGACGTCTTTTAGCAATGCTGTGGAATTTCTGTACAAAAACAGGGAAGGAATAAAATCATAGCGCCCCCACTTCACGGGATATACATTATCCAAGTAAAGGGCAGCAGTATGCCTGTTGGAATCGTCGATAGCACTCTTAACGCCCTAGCAGAATACAAAATCAAAGTTTGTACATAGTGGATTACCTCTGAAGCCTTCAAGAATAACACCTCCCATAGTGAGAATTAGTTACCTCGTATTTATATATCGATTTTAGGCTCCTGGTTGCTAATGTGTAAGGTCTCACCCCAAGCATAGCATGCTTGAGCATCGAAGATGGTGGTGAATACCTAAGCGCAAGCATACTTTGCATGTGTGATAAATCTGTACGCTCTCCAAGCTAAACAACAGCGATTAAATGTGCAAGAGCATGAACATCCCTAAACACTGCATGGAGTATGATCTGCGTATAAATGTTAGCAAGCAGACTTTTTATAATATGGGCTGGCTTCAATATTTTATTTTTTAAAACATTGATTCACACAATACATATGGATCATAATTTTTGAAGGGTGACTTTTGGTGGTCAGCGATTATATAGGCAATTACAGTTGATTAGCAAATGGTCACCCTTCAAAAACAACTACCCATATTCCTTTTATCCTGGAAACTATGGCTACATTAAACTGTTGTTGCTGCCAGAAACCAACTGGTATGTCATGAGGCTAGGAATTTATGTGAAAGCTGCGTATCAAAAAAGCGTTACACTGTTTTTAGAAACAAACAATCTTATATTTGGACTGAACCATCTTGCATATGGGTTTATAATGGATCGAACATGATAGACCCTTACAGTTGAACTCCTTCCACGACTTGATAAATAGATTTTAAACAAAGTCGAACCCCCCACAAATTCAAAGCCTATAGAAATATTCTTACATATCCTGGCAAAACAACCGTAAACATTCTATGTGTGCTTAAATAACACCGCCGTCTCCATACAATACTATTTGTGTATTGGAATGTAAACAAAATTCAGTTGACTTTATTGGCTTCAAGTCGTTGTATGATCCGTGGGGGCAATGCACTTGGCTTGTTTGTATAGTTGTAGAAAACTACAGAACAACGCTTATTTCACGGCAGGGTTCTTATTCTTGAATACAATACATGCTGTTGTCACTGTTGTTGCCTGGAACTTTGTTCAAAGTTTAGAGAGAAAGCACATTAACACATGTCATTGTATCAATGTTGGTTTTGTTTGTCTTTAACGATACTGTGCTCCTTAAATTAGCCATATATGGATATATGCTGCACAATGTGGATTATTTAAAGGAAATTATAGGATTTGAAAATACAAGAAGCGCATCATTTTGTTTTGTTTTTCAAGAACCTTTCTTTAGAATAAGATTTTGTGTTTGCCAAAACTCCTACTTTAAAAGTACATAAATCTTTGTATGAATAGCGGTGTATAGATAACCTGAATAAAATTGACTGAAAGGCCTCACTACCTTGCTCGCTACCGGGCTGACTTAAACCTACCAATATGACATCTACCAGCTAGACCTTCCTGGCTTACCATGTTCCTATTATATATATATATATATATATATACCCGATCAGGCCTCCCCCTCAAGAATGATATTATCATAGCAATCTTTTCTGTAACCTTTTTACTCTCGGATTTTCCTGTATCCTTCTACAGTTAGTTGTACGTACATATATAACTCACTGAAGTACTCTTGTGATTTCGAAAACCCAGCAAATGGATTATAAGACAACGACTTCCTCGGCATCTTCTGTTCAAACTGTCTTGTCGGCCTTCAATTCTCAAGATTTCTGGGACTTGGACTCGACCCATCTCATTCGTATACCCCCAAACCACCAAGTTGCCTACATTCCCAAAGATGATGTGAAATATCTCACCCCCGATTTGAACCATGATGACCTGTTAGTCAATACGCAAAAATCCAAGATTCTGGAATGCTATATTGAAAACGCAGCTCTGAAGGCAAAGACAGAACCAAGCATAGATAAAATGCCGCTGCCTATCCCCAGCAGCTACAACAAGTTGGTATGCTATAATTCATCTGTACCACACAACCTTTCATTTCAAAGCTGTGCTTCAAAGATTCCTACATCGGTCCAATCAATTATCAATGGGACCAATGCCAAATATAGCAACCTTGGGCATGGACAGAGAATTGTGGAGGCCGCCTCACATAGGTCCATTTCGTTGCCTGCATCTATTTCAGCCACAGCTCTTTCAACAGCTTTAGGAGCACTTGATAGCCAGCATCATTGTGCTCAGGCAGGAGATGCAGGCTTTGGGGATTGGACAATAAATGATGATGAACTAAACACCCTCAATCAAGCATTGTTGAAGACTCCAAGGTCCAAATCACGTGCACGGAAAACACCAACCAAACGGCTTGGCAAGCCAATGAATGCATTTATCCTCTATCGACGTTCGCTGCATAGCATAGTTCAAAAAAGCAACCCTGGGATTCAGAATGCGGATATATCTCGTATAATAGCCAAGATGTGGAAAAGCGAGCCAAAGGAGAAGGTTGATGAATGGAAGAGGCTGGCAGCTGAGGAGCGCATAAAACACGACATCAAGCACCAGGAAATGTATGGATGCCTACCAAGAGCCAGCAACACATCCAAGCTATCATCAACCCATTCGAAACAGCCCCAGCGCTCGCATTCTCACAAGAGACAAAAGACATCGATTGCGACATCGGCACCAGGTGTAAATACGATCAACACTGCCTTCTCTACGCCAAGCGCTTCAGCTAGAGTCAATGATAAAATGACTTTTTCTGGCAATGAGGACTTGTCCCAAATACTGTACAGCCTAAAATACACTCCCAGTGAGATATCAGAATTCGTTCCAGATTTCGAATATACGATTTCTTCATCGTCGTCACCCTTGTTTTCAAAGATGCAGTCCGAATCTGTGAATCCGAGTGGACCACTGCTCTCTATGTTTGGAACAATGGACCAGCCTCCAACCCTTGAAGATTTCAGCATCAATTGGGATCAGATGCTTTTTAATTCACAAACCATACAAGAATCGGCATTGTCGCAACCAGAAGTCACATCGCAGCAACAAGAATTGACATTGCCACAATTATCAGAAATGGGCGACCCATTTACCCAAGGAGCTACTATAGATGACAATCCCTTTGAGCAGCTTGATCCGCTTGTCGATGAGCCTCACCACCACCAGCAACAACAATGTGAACCACTGAAAACAAAAAAACAACCCGAGACGGAAGAAAATAATGACTTGGTGGCAACAGTTTGTCCAAACACTGACTAACATCCACAAAACCCAAACCATTCATACAGTCTACAACATCAACTGTATATACACACGCGCTCACATATACACGCTTTAGAAGATAGAACCAAGATAGTGATTTGACTATATATTTTTATGATAACCAGCATATTTAGATCTACTTTCTTATTCATTATTTTAATAATTATTATTAATGACATTATTAACATTAACATTTATTATATTCCACAAATTCGGTACATAGCAATGTATTTTTGTTGCATGCACTTTATGAAATGATAGAGCATCACATACCCATACATTAGCAATAATAACAAAGCTAACCCAAAAAACTGGAATAATAATGCCAAGGCTTAGCAGCAGCAGCAGCAGCAGCAGCCCCATATACCTGATGATTAAACCAGCATGAGATAAATTTTGTGATTCGCAAATACCAATTCGCAACTACTAAAACAAACATTATGCAAACACACCTCTTTTTAAACTATAAATAAACATATGGATGTGGTCATGTGATAAAGAATGTCTATTTTTGTATATTAGAACCGAAAAAGGATATCAGAATGTATCATCAACTTTGACTCTGATGATGATAACGGTGGTGGCGGCAGTGGTGGTGTGGTTGATGAGATTATTATACAAAAAAAGATACAAATCTAAAAAGGATATTTTAGCTGTGATGGTGGTGGTGGTGGTGGTAGTGCTAGCCAAAGAAACTACCAAAACGACTAAAAAGAGCGATTATGATTTGTTGCATCCAGAAATAGGAGAGAAAATGAGAGCCAGAGAGGAACTAACTTGGAATATGAAAAAAGAATTTATTGTTGTTATTGTTATTGGCCCAGAAAAATTCAGATTTAGGTTTCTTGACTAGAAAGATATGATGGTAATAATAATAACAATAATAATAATGGTATCCATTAAAATCATAAAACGTCTAAAATCATTATTATATTGTTTTAAATTCCAATGACGAAATTGGCACCAACAAACATACGTGTGTACACAATATAAATGTGTGGCAACAGAGTATAGCCATAGACTTGGCTCCCTTATTTACACCATTATTTTGCATACATGAGCCTGTGTGTGTGGATAGGGAATGGAAAGCCCAGAATATCGTAGCATACACCAACTCCCGATATAGATCCACAGAGCGTGAAGACAATGGGAATTGGCGCCAGTATCTCACGCTGAATGAGGACACAAGGTTAGGCATATGTATGGTGTGCATTGGCATTTGAAAGACAATGATATGTGTCGGTCCAGTATGGCAATCTAAGCTTTAGGCTCTATATAGAACCCATATACGCTATGCCAGCGGTGACTATGTGTGAAAATGGTAAGCGGCTTGTTCGCTTAAATGCGAGCCAGCTACGTGTAGAAAGATACGGACACAGAGAGACAGAGACAGAGACAGAAAATGAAAGAAACAATAGATACCATATCGACTCCAATTACTAAATAGCGGCCAATCATGTCGAATCGGAATCACATTCCACAAAATTTTCAGGATATGGATCATAATTTTTGAAGGGTGACTTTTGGTGGCAGCCAACGATTAAAGGGGCAATAATCCCAGCCAAATTAGTGACCCTCTATAGCCCTTCAAAAATAATAACTCATATATGGGTGATAATTTTCAAAGGGTGTATCTTTTGGTGGCAGCCAATGGTTATAGGGGCAACAATCACAGCCAAACGGGTGGGCATGCTCCAAAAATAATGGCTTATACTTAGGAATACTGCAGGCTAATATGGCAGTCAACAAAATATACCAGATAAGGTTTGATTAAGAATCCAAGTGTGTATGTGTGCATATATGTGAATTTATGCGTGTATTAAAAAGGTTTTGTTGAGATGAGATTGAAGCTGGAGCCAGATTCTTGGCACCAAATAAACTCTAATTGGATGTTTTGGCGATTGAGTGCGGGCGAGAGCTTATTGGGATGGTGGCAGTGATTGGAGGAAAATAATATAAAATTGAAAAGTCTGAATGTTAGTTTGAGTGAGCGTTAGAATAGTAAAAGCTGGTCAATTAAAGCAAGCATGTGCGGCGCCACCTCATCAAGGAGGGATACCGCAAATGGGCAAGAGAAGACACAAAGGACCAAGAAAACAAACAATAGTAGAACCAGCATCAGCAGCAGAGTCAATAAAAATAATAAAGACAATAACAGAATTAACAATGGGTATACAAGCCAAATAGGCATCATTAGGCAAGTGCTTGTTTGTTTGAAATAAGAAATAATGTGATCATGGAAACAACAGTAGCAATAGCGGTATTATCATCAATCAAGTTCCAGTAAAATGAAGTGTAAGCTTATGACAGCAGCGTCAGTGATGATGATGATGATAATGATAATAATAATAACAATAACAAAAACAACGGCAACAACAAAAACAAAGATAAAATATAGACATATCTCCAAAAGGATGTGTGGTGGCAGTAGAGTGGCAAAGACTTCCAGTAAAATATCAGTGTGTATAGATGTGGGATCAAGCAAAAAAGGAGTTCCCGATGTTGCCGTCTGTAGCTATGGGCTATTTCTAGAAAACAAGCATAGACAGGTTTAGTAAACCTTAAACAAGATGCTGCCTATTTTGTAGGAAATGATCTTTCTAAACAAACAAAAGCCAGTGGCGAAGTGGGCTGTGGCATGTATGTATGTATGTATGTATGTATATACTAATCAAGAAGGATGATATGAAGAGGATATTGGCGAATCCGTTGCGGATTTAGATGTTGTGTAAACTTTGAAGTACCACCAAATTTGGCTTCATGTTAGTAAGGAGGAAAGAAAGCCTTGGTTGATGTATTTAGAAGCGGATAAAGCCGTAAATAGAGGGGGAGAGAGAAATGAGTATCCAGTGGATGTGCATTTATTAAACAGCCGACAAGAAAGAATAATTTTAACAAAGGGTAAATCGATTTTAAGACATAAGGGGTAATAAGTTTGACGATCCATTGTCATACAAAGTAATAAATATTTGGGTGTTGCCTTTTTAATGAACAGCTGGGCCTGATCAAGAGAGAGAGAGAGAGAAAAGAGAGAGTGTGTGTGAAAACTGGCTGCTGGGCCGCCCCAATGCCCATGATTACGCCCAGGTCAGCAAATAGGGTGCTGACGGCCACCACTGTGTGACACAGAACAATATGGATCTGGGTTTGTGTAAAGCCACCACAACCACCATCACTGCTAATCATGATGATGAAGCTTTCTAGACACACAAGCACAGTATGGCCAACTATATGATTGTTTTAATGGCTGGCCATTGTCTATGCCCGAGTTTGTATGTGTATATTCACTATGATAGCCATAGTACTGGCTACTCCTAAAGAAAGCTATTGTTGTTGGCACAATGGAGCCAAATCCTGGGGCCAAGCATGGTACAGGTGATGTAAGTGCTTTCTTGTGTTGGCATCTATGACTCCATTGCAAATAAAGGCCGTATAGCTGGAATGGCAGATGTAGTGTCCAGAATTAAGGAAATACGGCCACAAACCCAATAGCGTCAGAGAGGTGTGTCTATAGCAAGCAAAAGCCAAGACTCCTCTTCTGTCTAAGGCAGTGGTGCTGATGCAGCAGCAGCAAAGCATTGCTTAGACCTGAGTATTGCCACAGAGCCAAACAAAAACCAACCACCACATCATCGAAAATGACATATGGTTGGCCACGCAAGGATATGTCAGCCACAAAGAATAACCAAAACCTGGTAGGCAGAGATCGGCTATGTAAGATAATTGGAGGCTGCTGCTGCTGCTGTTGTTGTTGTTGCTGCTGCTGCTGCTGACAGACTTAGAGTGGCAGAAGGCAAAAGCTTACTCTTTCTAGCAAATAGCAGGGTTATGGCATCAGATGGTACATGATCACAAATATAATATTTTTAAATGTAAGCTGGGCACAGAAGCAGCAGCAACTACCAGGCAGCGCATCGCCTGTGTACCACGCCAGTTCCAAAAATGGGTAAAAGGGGGACATGTTTTGAAGACTCAGTTGTTCCTAGAAATCCAGTAAGGATTGCCAGCATCTGTATTGATGGCATTTTGGGGGAAGAAAACCACTGAGTGCATGGAAACGCATGCCCAATTGCTATATTTCCCAAATGCATGGCAGATATTGCTGCTCTTCTGCGGCAATGTCCTCCCCCTCCACCACCATTGGCGTTACTGCCGCTGTGCCAGGTGGCAGAGCAGCAGCAATACCAGCGCACCTCCCTATGCCAAAGCCAAAAAAGGCATCAGCCAAGCGCCACTTCTTCTGGTAGAGAGAGAGAAGGATAGCCATAGTCCTCTGGCCACTCTTTGAAAAATACTCTATATACGCACATATACAGAACGTTCAGGGCTATTTTTGGGTTAAAGTCATGTGGGCTGCGATATTCTCACCCCAGGAATCGCGGGGCGGTGAGCTTGCTTTCGAGGCTATTACGAAGCTCTTCTACCTCGAACATTGCCAAGATATATGCGTGTGTGTATTCTGTGGTGGTTCCGGCACGCTTTACAGCATGACGGGCCGTATCAAATTCGAAGGCTGGCCACATGTGCAAGGCAAGAAATAGGCCAGAGGCAAATCGATCGACATGATGACAGCGGTGTGCGAAAACGAGAGAGAGGGACCGCATCTCACAACACTGTAGGATTCACGCACTCCCCCGCCATTCGTTCTGCTGCTCTTGGCTGAGTGCTTTATCGTCATCAGAGTCAATAGTTGCTAATGAAAACAGCCAATCTGCTCTCATTGGCGAAGACCATTAGTTTGACCCAACTTTCCCGGTAATTTATGCAGGCCTTGAATATGCAGTAAATTATACCTTTTGTGGCCAGCTCATAACCACACCCCGTGAAGATCAATTCCTGGGGAGGTGGCCAAAATTGGCGCCTGTTTAAATTAGGCTTATGCTCTGCCGTAGCGGCTACTCCCTGAGGCTGAGGCGCTCCATCATCAAGGAATTGCGATATTCATGTGGGTGGGTGTATTTAGTCATACATCTACATCCCCGCTATTAATCTGTCTCACCTCCAAAGTACACCCAATTTAATGAAGGAATGGGATGACAAGCCTTGCTATTGCAGTGCATCACGCATGTCGGTGTTTCCAGTGTGCCAAACCACTGAAGGAGAGGTGCCACCATATATCAAAAGACAAATGCTGGCTTTTTCTAGGGCTCTCGTCGCCAGCGGCAACAGTCGCCCAGGGGCTTATGTGAGTGGAGTGCAGGCTGCCAGCACACCACACAAAAATACCACCAATATCCGTCTGGCCCCAAGCATAAAGACCAATCTGCAAACACCAGTGTCTGCTGCTGCGTCTTCAATTACTAGGCAGAGACCAATGGGCGTGAATGGGCTAGCGCGACGACGGGTCTCCGGCCGTTAAATGGAGCTGGTGACTTGGATTTCCGTGAGTGATCTCGATCAAGAAAAAGCACCGATGGCCACAGTGGTCTCATGACGACGGTGCGTTTGCAAGGCGGGGAGCATTTCTGAGTGTTTAGGTTGTGTGTGCGCCTTGATTGTTGGCTATGTGCCATTATTCCGGGCAGGGCAGCATGGGCCAGTCGTTGTCTATCTGCGAATTTAATAAGTAAACCTTATAATTCCAATGGAGCATTTTGGCATCTGGCCATACACGAAGCGACGATTTTCAGGAGGGAGCCAGCAAGGAACATTGGTTGGTTTGCCAAGGTCTGGGTTAATATCAACACAGGCCCGGGAAAATCTGTAGGAGTTTTCCTGAGTGAGATTTGCAGTGTGCGATGGCTAATGAGAAAGAGGCAGCAACAGCGGGGGCGAGGATCGTGCAAATCACAAACCATGTGGCAAGCTCCCCGCCAAAGGGGAACAGGCAGACGCCCTCGCACATTCCCTGCAAATCAGCCCATATCCCATACATCTTGGCCGGAGCCCCAGCAACGATTGGCTGCTCTCCAAGGGAGCATCCTGGTGCCCTTCAGAGGAGACTGCTCTGCCAGGCGCAGGGGCTAGGACATTGAGCAGCGGGCGCGAGAGGCCATGGCAGTGCGCTACTGCTATTGGGGATAGCAGCTCCCAGCCAGCGCTACCACACAAGACGTGGCCGCTGTTTATGAGGAAAGCCAGGCAGAGAGAGAGAGAGAGAGAGAGAGAGGAGTGGCGAATGGGCAAGCCATTGACGGTGGCTGAGACACATATAGATACACAGTCCATGGCTTCGCGCTGGTGTGCGAGTCGTCAGGCCTGGGGTCACCGCCAAATGGCAATGGCGGAGTGAGAAACAGCGCACGGCGATGAGGAGAGCTAGCGCATCATGTGGTCACCGAAAACAGCGGCAGTCCCTAAACAGGGTAGGAGCTGGCATAGCACACATATAAAACCTCCCTCGCACAGCATGGGGCCTCGCCTCTCTCCCTCTCAACCCCCACCAATTGGACGAGGCAGTGGTGGCGGGGTGGGTTGGATGTATATGCACACTCATTCCCAGGCCTCTTTACCCTTGGCCGTGCCAGCAGCAACACGGCAGGCTGGCTGCTAGCTTGCCTGTTTTTGCTTGCTAGGCTATATACTCTCATTCCATTTCATTTTTTGGTGCGACAATAGGCTAAGCTTGAGTGCTGGCTGGCTGCTGGAGACCACAAGCAGTGCATTGGTGGATGCCTATTCCTAGCAATAGCTGCCACAGGCGCAGGGTGGCTTCTGAAAGGGCCATGCTTGGGGATCGGTGCAGGGACGGGATGGTCGCGCTAGGGCGTGGCGATGGGCTGAGGCACCACGACGCGTCCACGGCCAGAAAAGCTGTTGCTAGTGCTGGTGGTGGTGGTGAGCCCAAAAGAAATGGCCAAGACAATGTGTGGCAACGCAGGAGAGATGGGAGGCCAGGTGTAGGCAGAGGCCAAAGCACCCCCTCCCAGAAACTGGGCGGACGCGGCACCCACCCCCATAGAAATGGGTGTTGCATCCGATACCAGGATAGCTGCAACTCTCATACGCTCATCGCATCACATCCTCACTGTCTGTACGAGTTTTGGTGGCACTGTGCTTCCCGCTGGCATTGGTGCAGAAGTTGCTCCAGCTGTCCCAGCCGACATCTGCTGTCAGCACCAGCACCTCTTCTTCTTTCACCTCATACCAGGCCTGCTGCTGCTGCTGCTGCTGCTCTGGCTCTGCTTCTGTTGCTGGGTAAGCGCCCCTTGCTCGCTTTAGCTATTTTTCTGTTTACTCTGTGCTCTTATAAAACAAAGCTCCAGCGCTCCTTTGTACCTGTACTTTTTCTTGTTCTCTCCATTTTGTATAGCCCATTCTAGTTGGCCGTGATTCTGACCTGCCTTTGTGAATCCAATCCATATTCATCCCCCTTTCGATTCTCTCTTGTCCTTGGCCTATTGTCCTCCTGCCACTGCTACCCAAACACTCTTTCTAGCCCTTCTTCTACATATCTTCAAGAAGCACACACACTCCTCGCTTGTAACTTCATCACCATCGTCGCTGATTGTTTGTGCATATAAGCTCATTATAGCCAGCCAAAGTCCTGCCAGCAGTATAAATCTTTAACTGCCTATTATTTCACATTATTTCTGTTCGGGAGCAATAGTCTATATTTCTCCTTGAATTTCTGGTTTTGTACTGTAACTTAGCGCTAGCTACCGCTGCCCCACATCATTCTTGTATCGGAAGATTTTTTCCACTTCAGACTGCTTTACACATACACTAGTTCGCGTTGGTGTCATCTGGCCTTGTGATTCATAATAGCGTATTGCCAGCCACACAATATCTAGTCGTCATTCCAAGGTTCAGGTCTTGCATGCAGAGTAAATAAACAGCCTCGAATATACGCTCATTTATATATTCGGATTCAACATACCATCATCATCCTTCTTCCAAACATCCGCGCCTCCAAGAACATATATATCATCATAATCTCCTCCTCCACTTACAGATCTACTAATAGCAATGGATACCTCGCAACCTCCCAACAACACGAGTATCGCTCAGGGCTGCGAGCCCTTGCCAACGCCCATCTTCAACCCCGCCTCCATGCCGGGAACCAATAGAAGCCTTGACTACCTTGACCATGCCGACCCGTCCTGTCGCCAGCTTCCTGGATCGGATTACAATAGCTACTTCCATTCGCGCATATCAGTTCCATATATTAACCAGCAACAGGCGGTGCTAATCTCGCCTCTGCGTGAAGAATACCCCCCAGCATCGCACTCCCAGCCCCAGGATATCAACCATCCTTTCCACCAGAGCGCAAGCGACATCCACCCTACCCAGCACCAGCCTATCTCGCACCAGCAGCAACAGCAACAGCAGCCACAATCGCACCCCGAGCCTCAGTCTTCATTCACAACTCTAAGTTTCCACCATGCCCAGCTCCAGGACTATGATCCGACCTCGCGCACAATGAGACGTGCCACGAAGGCCTCCAAACCCAAGCACACCCCGCGCCCGGCCAATGCCTTTATTCTATATCGCAAGGCCAAGCAGGCCGAGGTAATCCAAACAAATCCTGGCGTATCTAATAAGGAGGTGTCTGTCATTATTGGGAATATGTGGAGGAACGAGAGCCCCGAGGTCACCCAAAAATACCGCGATATGGCAGAGGTCGAGAAGCAGCGGCATAAGGAGCTGCATCCCAACTACAAGTACCAACCACGCAAGCCCAAAGCGAAGAGACAGGCCGAAGCTGCAGCTGCTGCCGCCGCCGCTGCAGCAGCCAATGCAGCAGGCAATCAATTTGGCGACCACAGTGGAGCCATGAGCTTCCACCCCTACACACGCCCTCCCCCACCATTCAATGTCCAACCTTCAGACCCAGAGGGCATGTATAGACAACCACCATCCCTGCCACATCATCCCCACAGCGATCTGTCTCCTGTCTCCGGGCCAATGCTGAGTCCTCCGCCATCCTCCGGCTCTATCAAAGGGCCTGAATCGCAGTTCTGGCCACACAGCGCCTCGTACCAGCACCAACAGCAGGGCCCATCGCACTCGCAGCTGCCGCAGACCCCCATCAGCATGGGCTACCACGCTTCTTCTGGACCCGGCCATATGCCAAGCAGCCAGAACGACTACTATTACCAGCAAACATCCCAGTCCAGCGGCACTGCTGATTCTCTTCCAAGCAGTGGCGGCCACGACTCCCATGGGCACAACATGATGATTTATAACAACAACGGTGGTGGCAGCCAGAATAGCGGTGCTGGCTCATCATCAGTCAACGTTTCATCCGATATCGGCCGTGTCCACAATTCAAACACGAATGTTGGCAATAACGGCAACCTGGGCTCCATCGACCCTCAGTCTATGGGTCTTCTTGTCCAGCCTAACCCTTGGGCAAGCGTCTAAAGATTTGTGTTTTGTGCGCGGGCTCCTACCACGCCTGTATTTGGGAAAGCCCTGGCACGTGCTGTTGTCGAAAAGCCGCCAAACGGCCTTGAATACCACCACCTACACATCATATATATCCATATCTATTTATTATATCTATTTTCCTTCTAACCAAACCGACCATCGCAAGCTTTTTGAATTACTCTAGCCTCAACCTTGCTGCTAAGGCCATTATCATTGCGCCCGTGCAGGCCACAGAAGTCAATAGTTGCATGTGTATACGCGCCCCACGACGTTTCTATATTATATCCAGCAGTATTTCTTTACTCCCACCATCTCTTATTTCTCGAAACTATTTGTGGTGCCTGCCCTGCCTCTCCATCCAACGCTTATTTGACTGGCTAGTTCTTGCAAAACAACCACATACACAGAAACCCGACCTATTTGCCGACTATACACCCCCCTCTCCAACCACTCCACACTCTTTGCTATGGCTGCCTCTGCTGCCGCCAACACCAAAACATCCTCCGCCGCATCGGAGTCGATCGTCGATTATCACCACTGGTCTATCTATATGGGTTTTTATCCACACAGCTATTCTCCAACCATTATTCTAGCTTTACTTTTATTCTAATTTTGTTATAATAGTCTGTTGTACATTTTAGTGTTTCATTTCATTATTCTCCAAAACAATATATCTCCTTGTTGCCAACCCTTTGCCCATTTTGGCATATATAATGATCGAAGATTTGTGTAGGTGCATTTCATTGCCTTCATGCAATCTATCAATCATCAACCCCACTGTCATTTCCTGAGACGTTTTCTTCCTGGAAAACCGCACCTGGCATGAATTAATACAGGCCCACATTCGTAGTTAAAACTTTTGCAGGCAAATAGCCGGGCTGAAGTGCAACAGCAGCCAACGAACCCCTGTCGGTGTGCTTACCCGGGTCGCAGCAACGTCAGGCCTTGGACTGCCACAGCCAGCAGCGATAAAGGTGGCGATAATCACACTGCAGCTTGGCTGCGACAAATGTCACCTGTTTTGGCAGGGCGCTGAGAAGCCAAATCATACCAGCGCATCAGGGCACACAGCATGATATTGCCGATTACTCACTCTCCGTCCGCCATAGACTCATGGTGCCAACTGCATAGGGCCAACCATAAGGCTACAAAACGCAGCTCCGCTTGCAGGGCCAAAATATGTGCAGCCAAGCGATATTATTTCCGACCGTGGCTATTTGTTGCAATTGGCGTGGTGCTTTGGCCACCTACTTCCACGGCAGAAAGCGCAAACGGGATGCCAGGCCCAAGGGAAATATTGGCGATGATGTTTGAAGGGCACCACCTTTGGCGGCCAACAATTACAGGGGCAATCGCGGTTGATTGTCAAATGGCCACCCTTCGAAAATAGCCACCCATATCTCACCATTTATCGCACTTGTATTGCTGGGATTGCAGCTCAAGCAAAGCGATATATCAAAGCTCCCATTTGTGATGTCAAATGGCGATATGATGACGATGGTGATGGCGATAATAATAATAATAATAATAATGATGCATCGATTTCCTTCTAGATTGGGAGTAGTTAGAGTAAGCACACTCCGCTTTCCCTGTCTGTCACCTACGCAATTGCACGCCCCTCGCCGCTTGGCATGGTTGGACTGGTGGCAGTGGTGGTCTTGAGTGAGTAGTTGAGCTGTGGGGCTCCAGTATGCTGTCAATGCATTGCTTATTTTTGAGGTAGTATCCCACACCAGCACTTGGCTAATTGCTGCCCTCAACATGGACACACATACCATACTGCAGAAAACGGCTGAAGATTGTAGAACAGTGTGGCAGTTTTTATGCAAGCTATATTAGCCGTAAAAGTGTCTCAGCAGCCTTTTTCTCTGGTAAAATTGGAAATGGCCTTATACACACACACACCACAGTGGGAAATCTTGGCTTGCCTGTACACTTGTATCGGCAGCTCGACATTTCTCTCTCTCTCTCTCTCTCTCGCCCCCGTCACACTGCGCGCGCGCGCCCACATCTACAGAGCACATATATCAGAGTTCCACAAGGCAATTTAATATATCCACCAACCATGCAACCGCCCATAGTGTGCTTAGCTTTACACCACACATACTCAGCAAGCTTATCCCGATCTCTCCTGGGAATGTTTGTAGTCATGTATTTGGGCGTGGTAACTTTTTGGACTGGGCAGCCAAGCAAAGCCACCATTGTCGCTTTGCTTATTGAGGAGCCACGCTTGTTACTATCATTATGGCCAGTGATAAATATAAAACAAAAACATGACCAGGTGTTTTTGTAGAAGGAGAGATGATGGCTATGTGGTGGCTTTGGGCCATTACTGCCTGGTTGACATGCCACCACCACCACCATCGCTTTAGAGAAGCTTGGAAAGATACACACATTTGGTATTGGGTGGCTGTTTTTGAGGGCTAATTATTATTATTATTATGGCAATGATAGTGAGGCTAGTCAATATGCATGATAAAGCTTTCCTACTAATAAAAACCAGAACTTCAAAAGTAATGATCCATGTGTGCTTCTGTGTTCGTGATGGCTGTGGGGGTGTAATGGTGACTGCTGCTATGTGGATGTGTATGGGCACAGGATGCGCGCTATGTCCAAGCAAATAAAGCAATTAAATATATCGCACTGCTCTCTATGTTATTGCAGGCGTGACAGCAGTGCTTGCAAGGGCATGTGGGGTCGTCTGCCTTTTGCATTGCACCCAACTGTCATGAACCAGCCAGCATATGTTCCTATATTGTGCTGCTGTTGCTACCACACCCTTCCTCCTATCCCACTCTTGTGCCATACTCCACAATTCGAACTTTGCAGAGAGCTGTGCCCGAATAGGCTATTTTGTACATACCCATCCACAGACCCCAGAGCTACAGAATCATCATCGCCATCGTAAATCTGCTTTCTTGCTTCGAGCCAGAGTTACAGGGTCGGCGGTAGGGCCGCCGCCACCACCACCGGGCATTAGTCGTGCTCTATGCTTACAATGATAGTAATAATGTACGGCCAATTTGGGGGCTATATGATGGCATTTTTATGTACGATAATTATAAATCCAGTGTTGTTATTTGTTTTGCCGTTGTATGGGGTTTATTTGGCTGTAGAAATAATGGCCTACTATAATAAAACAATGGCGGTGGGCATAGGAATAATGCCAGACAAAGGTTATTCTGGACTGGGCCTTTGCACAATTGTATATTTCCTCCGTTTATTTGCTTAGCAATTTTAGGCGCATCCATTTCCGTGTCTTGCACTGCTTCATCATCAACAATGGGGCGGGGCCATTGTCTCTTGACACACAGCAGGCTGGCCATGACGGAAATGATGGTGGTTGTAATGCTGGCGCGCGCTTGGGCAGAGAAGAGCACAGCCCTAGGCACTATTCTTATAATACACTTTCGGCCAGCTGCTACATCGCAACAAAGCGTAGTAGTATTTCTTCCTGGCTGGCTGGCTGACCGGCCTATCGAGATTTCCATTCCCGAACCTTTTCATCAAAGAACTCTTCCAGCTGTCTCGCGCACCTTGCATAGCGAGTGCTCTCGCCATTGTACTTTCTGGCATTGTTAAATATCTTTTTTGTGTCTGCAACAAATGCCTCCAGCGTCGTGTATATCTTGTTATCGACGTTTGCCTCCAGCGTCGTCAGATCCATTGGATCCGTGATAATCTGGTAGTAGTCCGGAACCTCGTTCTCATCGACCTTTTTCTGGAACGGCCAGGCCGAGGGGTGTATGAGAAGCTCTCCCACCACGAGCGTCTGCCATGTTTTGAGCGGATCCTCGGTTGGGCCCAGGTATCTAAATCGATAAAGTGTGTGCGTGCAATATAACATGCATCAATAATCTGCGCCGCCACCCATACGTGATCTGGCTCGTGGCCATTGTTTTGTGAGGTTTAGGGTTTGGTGAGAACCAAAGCCGCTGCCGCCCTCTCTTCGCAGTAGTCACCACGGCAGTGGCGGAGGCCAGGGCATCGTCACATGTGCCCAACAATAGGTCATAACCCCATGCTTATTACTGGCACTGCGAAGTTGTATGGAGATATGTGTGTGTGTGTGCTTACCTCTGATCCAACTCAGGTGTCCATCCAGATTCCTCTAATATAACCGATGCAGAGATGAAAGCGGGGATGGGTTGTGTGGATGTTTGTCGATGGCGACGATGTGTGTGTGTGTGTGTATAGAAGAGTGTGCGTTGCACACATGGTTCCGCAGAAAGTGCATACACAGAGACGTTACATATGGCCAGGCAGAAAGGCGTGCATTCAAACAAAGGTGCGAGGCAGATCGCAGCGGAGACATCGCGGCAGGTTTTAATAGCCACAGGACATACGCGATGTATCATACATAAAGTACAGAGAAGAGAATCATGGATACAGTATTAGACAGCAGTAGCTGGATGAGGGCCAGGGCGTCATGGGCGCTTCTTTTACGCATAAAAAGGTCTTTATCTTGAGAAATGTGGGTATTGTCACTGCCGATGCTGCCGATGCACCACATAAACCAGTGGGGACGCTGCCCAATGGTTTTAGTAGTGGACAAGCAGCCAGCCGGCGGTGGCTGCTGCTGCTGCTTGCTTGGCAGAGCGCCATATGGGCTGGGCATGTGCAAACTACCGGGGGCACTTTGTTGATAAAAGGGGCAGGGATAAAGACCTCAAAGGTGAGAGTCACATGACACGCTATTGCTTACTTATTCCAGGGATCTCCATCGGATCCACCCACTCAGCACCATCGCGCTTGAAAGCCTCCAGGCCCTTGTGGACTATATGGGACCCCGAGCGCTGCTTGATTTTATCCAGGACCGCCTGTGGGTGAGCAAGTGTATATGTGCGGGCCCCGCATTTATTGTTTCGTGTGGCCGCCGCCATCGGTGCCGATACACATGAGGTAACCAAAGTACAAAGTCACATGTTAAGTGTGGTTCTAGTCAAAACTGCAGTCCTCGCCTTGATGCTGAGAACCTTCTTCAATTTCAGCTCTACACAAATGCTGCGATAACAGGCCCCTACCTCTTTCTGCTGTGCGAGGATTTCTTTCACGCGTAGATAGTTGACCCTTCGAACCATCGTGCACTGTTACACACGCAAATAAATACACAGACACACTAGTTTACAGCAGCATTCCTTCAATATTCCCACATATTCTCTGTAAGCGTGACTTGCCTGCATCAGCGTCCCTCCCTCGTAGTCTTTGATGTAGCCAACCCACAGCTTTTTTTCGAGCGTGATTTCTTTGGTAAAACCCTACATGGCGGCATCAGAAAGCGCGTGCTTTGTTTTAGACCTCGCAAAGTCCTGGGCATTTCCAGCTAGCTTCTTCGGCTTGCTGCCGTCCCAGTAAAAACAGCTTTTAATATACATGCGTGTATTGGCACTTGCCTGTTTTTTGAAATACCCAATGGCGTAGTTGTCAGCATATGTCAAGAAGTGTTCGGCCAGAGTGTTGTTGCGTATATACTCCTTGAGATGGTTCATCAGATGCGATCCGTAGCCCTTTACTTGTTCTGTAGACGATACTGCGCAGAATACTATCTCGGAAAACCGTCTCTGCTCAAACAGTCGGTATGTAATGCCCCCGACCACGGTGTTATTCCTCTTTACTATCGCCATGCTCGCGTGGTTTCTATATGTACACACACACACATGTGGATGTATTTATATGCAGTCAGTATCTTATTTTGCAGAGACCAGTCTGGCCACGCACAGTCTGGCGGCTTTGCAGGACACATCGCATCTGCTTGTCGAGCTATCTCGCTCAGATGCCTAGTGCGCTTACTTATCGTACACCAGCCGCGCAATATAGTCCTTGGGCATTTTTGGCAGCTGTTTCTGGAAGATGTTTTTCAGGCCTGTCAGCAGCACCATGGATGTTGGCTGCTTATCGTTTACAACCACCTGGAATCGGATTGTTCCATCCATTTCCTCCTGGATGGCAACCTTTTGGTTTTTGGGATCAAGGGGTATGCCCATATCCACATTGGCCGTGTCCGCTTCTATTGTCTCCTTCTTTATATCATCCTTGCTATATGGCATTTGGCTGCTGTGTGTTCCAGCCGAGTCCGACCTTTGTCTCTTACTAACTGGGGATGACATTCTTCCCTAATCGTAAAACTGGGCTATGGCTTTGCGTAGCGTGTCACAACAACGTGATCCTTCCGTTCTAGTTTTCCTCAATTTGGAACGACCTTTCTCTCGGAATCGGGATATATGCACACGTTAATCTGATGTGTGAGTTATGGTTTGAGATCACGTGCTTTGATTCACAAATTCCTTGTTGACTAATATTGTCGTTTTGTATAACATTAGGCTAAATGGGTCTCCAGGAGTTAGTTGTATATGAAATAGATGATGATTGGGCCAAAATCTGATGAGGGCCTATTTCTTCCTACTACAATATTCTTGATCCAAAGGGAAATCTTGCCATATACACAGTAGTATTATGCGATGTATTATACTATCAGATCTCATTTTAAGTTAAACAAAAATTGAACCCTACTAAGTGCTACTGTAAATCATACATGTTTACTTTTGCTCTTTCTATAGCCAATTCACATGTCATATCTTTTTGTCTAGTCACGAGTAAAGCATGGTAATATATGCATAATTCGAGAATTATGCAGCAAGATTGTACATTTCAAGACAAGGCATTTTTTAACTCTTCAAGAGGCCCAGGTTGTGCTGCCTGGACAATTTGATCAAGAAACTGGATATGTCCTTGTTGTGAAGATTTTAGGACATGCGCTCTAGCGTATGCTAGTATGTCGGTGGTATGGACAATGTCCTCCTTCAGAAGCTACAGAGAATACAAGTATGTAAATACAGATCAGTTGGGCTGTTATACACACAAGAAAAACTGTCACGCAAGTGCGCTGTTCAGATGTTATAATTTCCGTCGTACCTTTCTATAGCGCTTGTTTTCTGCAGAGCAGATCTCTTCATGACCAATATCAGCAGCGCCTTCGTAGTCGCTGTCTTCCCAATAGTTCAGAACACTATAATAAAACCAAGCAATCGATTGTTAGAATGTGCCCTCTAAATGAAAGATATGATAATAAATAGCAGATTGAAACACTCACTTCTCATTTTCGCTAGACTTGTACTCCAAAATCAAGTCTGCTAATAGTGTACATATGCTGTTTGCATGCGAGAGTGCTTCAGGACAGCCACCTCCTATCAATGCAGCCATGGCCATAGTCCCAAGTGTACGCTGTTTTGTGTTCGACAGCTCAATCTATTATTAAAGGTATGCAAACCAAGAAGTAAGATGTAGTGTTTGTGCGGTATTTTGTGGTGGGGAGTGAGGTTAGTCCGAGAAGCATATTTGGAACCTACACATTGGATCCACTGCTCAATGAATTGAGTAGCAGTCGTGGCATTGCCGGAACTGCCTGAGGAAATATGCCCTATGAACGTGGCTACGGCTTGAGGATCTTGAACACACATCCTTGAAAACACTGATGCGTAGCTAGCCAGGGTTATTGCAGGTTCTTTATTTTCAATCATGTGTGTAATAAGAATCCAAAGAAGCCCTGAAGACTCTAGGCTTAATCCAACAGATGATATTGGTACAACTCGCATGGTCAAATCGATAAAGCGCACCGTCATGACAATTGCCTGTGGGCTGAGACCAATATTGAGCTGGTCACAGATGACTTTCAGGACCATGCTTCCTGGCTCCGAAATTATAACCGAGCCATCCAGCATTGTATAGCTTTCTGCAATTTTGAGCAACACTTTGAGATGCTCGGTCCCATTCTCCAAAAGCACTGGTAGCGAAGGATAGAGATTCAGCATATAGCTCGTTAGGGTTGTGGCGTTTTGGAGAAGGGTGTGCCACAGCTCAAGGGCATCTTCTAGCAAGTAGACTTGGTGTGGAGATGTCGGGTCTATTGCATGTGATACCAGCGCACATATAACTTCGTTGTATTTGGTTGAATCTGATCCAACTGATAGAGCAAGTTTTGAAACCATGTTGATTATGGATGTATGGTATAAAGGTTCTCCCTGCGCACTATCCCACATAGATGGAAGCAGTTTCAATAGCGTTTCTGCATACGGTTTTATATATTTATCAGACCGCTCAATTATAACTGCCATACATCCCATAGCTTGCATCTTGCATTCGGTTGTCTCAACAGTACCAAGGATTTCAACGATACTATTCATGGCATCACTGATATGATCCTTGAATGCCTCGAGGTCAAAATCCCAGTCATCGACACAGTTTTTTAGAGCACCAATGGCAGCAAGTCTGACAACCAAAGGCTCGTTCTTTGAAGAAAGTTGAATCAGCGTTTGGTAACCAAGTCTTCTTTCGGCAGTGGGGTATTGGACCTGGACCCACTGTCCAATAAGCAAGGCAATTCTCCGTTTTAAGACCGCAGTCCTATTTCAACCACCACAAAATTAATTTAATCGTAGACTAAAGTTAAAGTATGGAATTGTGGGGTATATACTATCTATATAGCTTACATTGGGCCAGGGGTTTCTATGTCTTTCAAAAGTCTATCGGAGAGCCACTGGCTAAAGTTGATGTCATCGTAAAGGTCAATCGCACATAATCCCAATGCATTATAGATTGAGTCCTTGAAAAGTACGGTATTCTCTCCATCATTCGCTACAATCCAGAGAAACATCTTTATATTAAAGGCTTTTCTTTGACAGTATGATTATAGAGTAGGGTTTTGGTGCTCTGCTTACCATATATATTTTTGAGAGCTGAGACCAATGTTGGAATAAGTACCGACTTGTTTTTTGAAAATAACAACATGAACGTCCTCTCAGAGCAAGGTCTGAGCTCTACCTCATAATGATCCACTCCTTCATTAATGATCCAACCTTCAGGATCTTCTTCCCATTGGTTTAAATCCTCTGGGTTAAGAATAAGGAATGACCGAATGATAGTCTCTCCAAGAAGCTTGACAAAATCCGGTGTGAATATCTGAGAATATATTGATGACAATCTTTGTGAGTTTTGGTCTATGAAGCCAAACACGAAATTTTATTTTAAACATCCTTTGCTTTGTTATCAGTTTTTATATATATATATAAATATGATGCTCGAATACCATCCTTACTATTGGTGCTGCTATTGATTGAGAATTGATCTGCGTCATGGATAACTCTGTTAAAAAGAAGCAATCCCTGAATGAGTAGTTTTTCGAAATCTAGTGCGTCAGAGGGGTTTTCTTGGTGCTTGATTGCTACATATGATACAAGTAGAGTTAATATTAGCTAAATATCCTTATGTTATTACCAGTAGTAAATTTGGGAAGCTTACAGTATTGGCGGATTCTTTCCCAGTACCATTGCAAAACAGATGCTGATCCAGGCATTCGCATAAAATCGGAATTTGCATGACTTTGGAAGTCGAGATACATCTTTCCAAATATGAGTATAACTTTTCGAAGAAGGGCATCCTCCTCGGTATCCTTATCCTCAATTGTAGATTCTATATGATTTTAATTTGTATGAGTCATGATATTACACCGTCTTGATGGCTTTTATCTTTATAAAGCCTACACCATTTCAACTGCTTACCAAGTTTGTAAAGTTGATCAAGAGCTTCAAAGCACTTTTGATAAAATTGAATAACTTGATTTGACTCTAAAGAATCGCCAAGTCCATATACGAATAGCCTTCGCAAAGTTTTTATGGTAAATCTAAACTCGCTTAGGATATTAACAGCCAAGGTTGTGTTTCCGCTTTGAAGTACAGAAAAGAACTCTTCAAAACGATTATAATATATTTTCAGTATAGAATCGAAAATTTGTGGAGATATTTTGCGGAGTACCAAGCGATCTGCTGCCAGAGTACGACTGCACTGAATTTTGACGATAAGGTGGAGAGTGTATAGAGCCTGCTGCTCAATGGAGTGGTTGACACTGTCTGTAGCTCTTTGGGATAATGGTTTGTGTGCCACATTTTCAATTATAGACAAAAGGTTTGTTATCAACTCGGGCCTAAGTGTATGGAATATGACATTTAGCCTCTGCAAATATAATGGCATTGTTTCTAAAAACTTGTATAGACACGTACCAACCCTTTGGAAAATCCCAGCGAGCAATTCGTGATATCAAAACGGAATTTTGTAGTGAAATCTAGAAAGAGTTATCAATAGTAATAGGGCAAAAGCTTTCTTTATATAACAATTATCATGAAACTCCTCAGAACAAACTCTATGTATTTCCTACCTGCTTTGATTCCTCACCGAAGTTTTCCAAAGCACGGGTTCGGATCAATCCCTTATCATCATCAGACAAAGCACTTTTAAAAGAATTTAAAGCTGTCATTATGGTTTCTGATATGATGTAAATTATAGAGAAGCACCTTAAATTCCGTCATTATTGGCAGCAGGATGCTGATACAACTTACTTTCTAGATGTCTTGCGCCAATATTTATCGATGCCGTTTTTCAAATATATTACTGCCAAAAGCCTGATAACTTGAGGTAGTGTTTTATCCAAATAAATGTCCTATGACAAGCAATATGGGGTTATTTTGCTTGTTACATACACTATTGTATACAGCCTATATATATATATATACGTACTTGCATCATAGGGTAAAACTGGGAAAGGGTTTCCCAGACCTTTAGTTGGTCCTCGGCCTCCTTTATGACAGTTGACTGTTGGGAGGATATGGCATCGAGTGCACGCAATATTCCTTCTCTTGAATGCATTTTAATATTATTGAATTGAGAGTAAAGATAGTCTTCAACAACAAAAAAGTCAAAACCAGAGCTTATTCTACAAATAAAATCAAGAGATCAGGGATGCAAATCATTGCTTAGAAAAAGCCACTTTTAAAACCTCAATAAATCTCCATACATCTTGATAAGTGTTGTAAAGGGGAACTGGAGCCACACGGATACAATCTGGCTTTCGCTCATCGCAAATGACTCCATTGCTCATGAGGTGCTCGAAAACTGAATCAAAATCTTGTTTTATAAGTAAAGAGAGCTGGCAGCCACGCTTATCCGGGTTCTCAGGAGTAATAATCTCAACTTCGCTTTCTGAAAAGTTGTGCTTAATCAAGAACTCCAAGTATGCTGTCATCGCTAGTGATTTTTCCCGGAGTGCATACATTCCTGCCCTTTCGAAAATCTCGAGGCTTCCCAGAAGAGAAGCAGAGGCTAAGATGCAAGGGTTGGAGATCTCGAATCCCGCCGCACCTTCGTTGAGATCCATTTTATTCGTCATCTCAAACCTGGTTCCAACTTTATGCGACCACCACCCTGTCATCCTAATAAGGGTTCAAGCAAGGGAGACTTTTAGGCATGTACCAAAATCATAATAGTTAGCACTGGAAAGTATAGCCCGACTGCACATACCTAGGGCGATCAAGATCTGTGGCGTGTTTTTGATGCACAAATATGCCTGCTATTCCACCTGGGCCAGAGTTGAGATACTTGTAGGTACACCAGCAGGCAAAATCAACATCCCAATCGTGTAGCTTCAAGGGAACGTTTCCAGTGGCATGGGCAAGGTCCCATCCAACCATACAGCCCTGATATATGACAAGCAAGTAAAATAAGTATTGAGATGATAAATGGGTGCACTACTTGGATTTTATACAGAGATATCACAGACCTTTTTATGGGCGGCTGAAGTGATGGTTTCAATATCAAAAAGCTGACCAGTGTAGTATTGAACCCCACTCAAAGCAACCACAGCGATCGAGTCGCCATTCTTTTCAATGATGTCGAGGATATCACTCGTTCGAACTGTATGTTCGCCTTCCCTTGGACCGACAGTCAGAAGACATTCATCCGGATCTAGACCCTTTAAGCGGATCTGCGACTCCATTGCATACTAACATACAGTTTCAAATAGATTTTGTAAAAAAGCATTATGTCAAATATGTTAGTGCAAAGGTACATTTTCCAATATACACAATTTGTTGTTGGTTATCTTACATGGTCAGATGGGAACGCCTTTTTCTCGATAAGAATCTTGTTCCTTTTCTCCGTTGGTCTATAAAAGGCCATCATGAGGAGGTGCAGATTCACAGTTAGAGAGTTCATTATTGCAACCTCTGATGAATGCTTCGCTCCTATAGTTTAAAAATTATCATCATCAATATTAGCCAGTTTTGCAATTATAACCTGAGTGCAAGAGAACAATAATGATTTTTAACTAACCAACAATTGCTGCCATCTTGGGCACAAGTGCATCCGTATATGTCACCCATGGGCGATTGTGACGATGCTTGTGATGCCCAATCACACCACTTGTTCCCCATATATCAAACTCCTCGTTTACTATCTCTTTGGATCTTTTAGGCATCAACCCAAGAGAATTGCCACAAAGATAAATCACATCAGATTGATCACTATCTATTTTTCAAAGACCAAATTTATATTTAGAGGCGAGAAAGCCATTGCAAAACACATTCTTTTGTTGGGGTTTAGCTTACTACCAGTAACATCGCTCACTTTCGGGAAAACGAACTCATTGCGGAAGCCTTTTAGTGGATCTTGACTATCAAGATTCTTTGACAGCTCTAGGCTTGTAAGGCTAAGGCCAGTGCTTTGAGAGATTGCAGCTATTTTTTCCATTGGTAGTGGTAAAACGTGTGAAGATCGACACAGATATCGAAGTATAGGGTGTAAAATAAAGTTGCGAAAGAAAGTTGAGGAATTTTGGGTTGGCTTTTTAGCTGGGTTTAAGTATGTCTGATTGATTGATGTTGATCGAAAGGATCAAAGCATTGAGGGTTTCGTAATAGAGGCTTACTGGAGTTCTGTTAAGGTCATCTTAAAATAGAAGTAGCAGGGTGTGAAAAAGAATTGAATCAAGAATTCGATAAAGGATTTTGACAGTGATAACTGTCAAAATAGGAAAGCCAGAAGCTATACTTTCTACTTTAGAAAGACCTCAGATTCTAAAAAGAAATTGCGACTATTATTTTAAAAGAGTATACTAATAAGGTGAGCTTGAGTATTAATTTCTAATTAGAAAGTACAATTTAAAAAGTATTTGAGAGAAAACTATGATTAAATAGAATGGTGAAAGCCTCATCAATGCAATTATAATAGTTGTCTCAGCAAAGGGTCATTATTCAGCAAGGAATGTTTGTGAAGCAATCGCATGTATGCAAAAGCTAGTATAAAGTATCAAAGCTAATTGGTGACATTATACTTTTTTGATAAAATTGCGTTATTTTGCGTTTTTTCAGAAAACATGCCCGTATGGCTCAAGTGGACAGTGGTTTATTACTAATAGAAACTTAAAAAATAGAGTTAAAAGAATACATAATTATAAAACTATTATAAAAGAAACTACTAGTAAAGGGATCACCCCAGTATTCTGAAGAGTGTGCATGTGCTCCTAAGAGCTCATGCAAATTCCAACCTAGGCAGAATTATCCAGAAGAGTAACAAAAGAGAAGACGAAAAACGTAAAGTAGCAGAACCAGGAGAATGGTCAAAGAGGAGTTTAGTCACACACAGAGAATGGATGAACAAGAACCTCAAG